>NW_021035634.1:0-28242 GCF_004153795.1 Camellia sinensis
GCGCCCCTTTCCGCGCGTAAACCTTTAGGTTAGGAAACTGAAAGCACCCCTTTATTCCTACTAAGTGTGTATTGATGGAATATCTCGGCAGACCGAGATTCCAGTAACCGGTATACCCGGTATTAATATCCATAGCCCGGCGGCCACACCGTTTATTATTTTGTAAGTGTGTTGGATGGACCTGGGTCGGCCACCAACCATGTCCGGCCACAACCTAGTCAGATTGATTCAACCACAAACCTAGGTACCTGCCTCAAGAATAATTCACCGTCCAAAGGCTGGACCACGGACAAAGCCTTTTTAGAACTGCCCCTCCCAGCTTCCATAGATGAGACAGCCAGTCACTGATGAAGGCGGGCAAGATGGTGTCAGTTGTGTAATAACACCTACATTCTTACGATCTTCCAATCCCCATGGAATGTGTCTCCTTTTCTGACACCAACATCTAAAATAAGACCTCAATCTAGAATGTTGAAATTCCCCTATGAGAACTTCGTCCAAACTCACAGTCCCCTAGGTGAAGTATATTGAACGCATTCATTAAAAATCGGTGATTTATTTTCCGAGATCTCTTTATTAACCGCTTGCATATTTTTTATCATATATGTTCATTCATTAAGTAATTCAGTGCTCGGACAAAATTGGGTGATTGTTTGATCGTTTTGCTCTTAATCTTTAACCTGTGTCATGAACATCGACCGTGATGTTGCGAAGTATTTTTGTGTCCATCCTTGGGCTTGGTCGGTGGAAGATTTAAGCTCGCAGGTCATAGCTATTTCTAGTCTAGTAATTTGAGCCTATTTTGAGAACCTTAAACTATTAAAATGTTATTGCAGTCCTGCTACACAGCCCTCATGACAGCAAGTGTGCGACTTATATGGCTCAACATGAGTAGCACCTCATATTGTAGTCGCGCGAGGTAGAATAGTCATTAATTCTTAAGGGCGAACGGAGTATCCAGGTTCCATTTACTTCACCTAATAAAGGCCCTCCGCCAACTGCAATATTGTTACAATTTATTATCTAGGGTCACGGGATCGGATGTATAACCTTTGCACCTAAAGTGAGTGATGCTTTGTCCACGCGGAGTGACACCGCTAGGAACCGAGGTTTCGAAGCAGTTCATAAATTCTGTATTGGACCATACCTGAGAGTGCTTGCTGGGGCACAACTTAGGTCCAAGTTCGTTGCTTCCAATCCAGCTTCGAACGATGCCTACGTGTGTTCCGCCTTACTTCGCGAATCCGCCCACCATTATGTCTCACTTAAGTCGCGTGAGGCGGAGTCATTTTAACACATGCCAGGAGTGCTATGCCATCATGTTGCTTGTAAGAACACACCTGTCATAGTCCTTGTCCTTTCGCTCAGTCACTTTTTTAGTAGAACCAACCAGCCGTGCCACGTGCCCCTTCTAAGAAGGTTAAGTCAGCCGCCAGACCCCATGAAAACCTATACATTTTTTGTAATTACATCTTTGCCCTTTGTGGCAGAGAGAGAGGATCCCTCTCAGCAGATATATCTAAACAGCTTCGCCCGGCAGTCAGTCCGCTAATTAGAAAATTCCTTTGAGGAGTGAAGAAATGTCGAGAAAGCTAGCGTTAGGCTTTCGGCGAGCCTTGATTTCTAGAGATCAAACCGTTGGTTCGTATCCAGGAGAATACCTGAAGGTTAAGAAATTTCGTAGCGAATTTGTCACTTTCATCCTAAAAAATGTGCTAATATGGTTTCCGATCTACATCAATAGAAGACTAAGGATCAACTGATGAGGGGCACCCGGATGACTAGCTTAGCACCCCGAGTCGTAGTACTAGAGTTTACAGATCTTCTTTGTCCTAATCTTTGTTTGACAGAGCAGTTGCATCGCCATTTGATTATTCGTATTAGTTTTGCCGGCCTATTGAATTAAAGGGAAAAGACGAAAATATAGTGCGACAATAAAGCATATGTCAATCAGTCTCTATAAACTGAGAAAGGAAAAACAAAGTGCTATATGTATATAATTGATGTACAGCGGAAAAGTAATACGAGCAGTATAAACGAAAATTCAATGGGTGTTTTATTGTTTGTGATAAACTAGACAAAATTCCTTAGAAAGTGATCTGTAGATAACGATTCTGAAGTACCAACACTATCGAAAGGCTCCCCATATGTCTGACTGAATTCAATATAGCATGGAATTCAGATTTTTTGTAATAGCAAATCCATGACGCATCTTTGCATTCTTAATTGCTGCCTCATGCGTCTCATCATGTGAGGTATGGTCAAATATCATCTGTAAGATAACATGTTCGTTGCTAAAGAGAGGCGAAAAGTCGAGAAGACGGATATTTTCCACAGAACTTTTGATTATCGACTCTATATTCTGAGGAAGGAGAGCTGATGGGTAGTACTGACCAAGGGTATTAAAGCGTTCTCTGACACGAGGAAGGATAGAAACAGCGATAAGGGGAGGCACTAGGTAGGCAGTAACCTTTCATGCCTATATATGCAAGATGATAGATAGAAGGAGGTCGCTTTTGCACCCTTCTGTGCGAATATTCGGAGGTACCATGTGGAGACACTATAGTAGTGCTCTGTATCAGTGGAATATTCGAAATTTGGACTTTAGGTAAGTACTGGAGGCGGTAATTGCATCTTGAAAGTAGAGTAGTGGTGTAAGATGCTACAATAAACACACTGGCCCTTAGTATAGATCTTTGTTATGTATGAGAAGACAAGCCCAATGTCCAGATCAAAGGAGGCTTCTTTCGGAGTCGCATAACGTGAGTGAGTATTGCAATATCAGAGGGAGACTAGCTCGGATTGGACACATTTGGCTCTTAAGACCCCCAAAATCACGGCTGACTCTGCTTTTGAAAGCACGTACTGAGGAGGATTAGAAGTGGAGGATCGCGAGAATAGATGAGGGAATTTGTATGATATAAAGCTTTGATCTAATAATGCTTTGATAAAAGGTCAAGTCGATATTTGTGGCGTAGCTAATCCATTTTCTGCGAAAGCTAATTGGGACTGTGATGTAAGGGCATCCGTACACTGGATATGTAGGAAGCACTAGTTGGTTAGGAGAGACAATATACTGAGGTATTCGAACATTTAGAGATCTTCTGGTTCTTGTATATTGAGGTAGTGACATATCACTATTGCGTAAAAGTTCCTCTTATGAGATTAATGCGAGGATTGTACTGGACTATAAGCTAGTTTGGCTAGAGCACAGCAAAGGCCATTGATGAAAAGTACCACTTACGCTGGAGTCTTCAGGAGGACTCAATAAGCCAATATCTTGTCTAGCACAAGGCTCCGACTTGAAACAGGATTTTCCAGTGGTGTTAACGTAGGCTAGAAGGGACTCCACCGTGAAGCATGGTAGGCGAAACAAACACCTCGCTGTAGCCTGCCCACAGACCAGGAGCGTACTGAGCAGTAGTTGATATTTTGGGCAACTGCATGGTGTACGTAGTTGAATTCGAGAGATAACCTCTCCCTTGTCTTGCCTTGCGAATATGAATAATGTTAGTGGCCAACTGACCAAGCGTATGTGGTCCACCGCGTGGGTTGCGGTTGTTGTAAGGCCGCGCAGAGTACAGATGCCGAGCGGACTCTGCAATTTACTTCCAGCGTACATTGTTGAGTATTTGTTCTAAGATAAGAGACATCTGCGGTTTGGAGTTTTGCTCGGACAAGTGGCTGTCCATTATAATTTTGACTCTCACAAGTAAATACTACGATATCCAATATGCCACATGGACCAATGTGTTAAGCCCTTGAAAACAGAGAAGGAAAAATTCTCTATCTCTCGCTTGTAAGATGATGGAATTGGTTCAATTCTAAAACTCTTACTCGAGTTTAGTGCACTAAATCTGGTATTTGTACAAAACGATATCGTTCTTGTAATTTTGAGAAAGAGAATTCTTTGGGAGTGAGTCTCACACGTAAAACACATGTAGCAAACGCCTTTATAATTATATGAGTATACCATAGCTTAGCCACCTGTCGAGAGTAATCAAGAGCTAACGCGCACACTAACGATAGTTAGTATAGTATATATGTATGCGCGGCTCACACGAGAAACATGCTTATGAGGCTGCATGGCCAGACTTTGGAAAAGGAGGACGCATGAGCACAACTGAGTACGTGAGACAGGTGGAACGCACAGAATTCTACTCCAATAACGATGTACTTTCTCTCTCTAGACTCACCTACTTCTTTCTTTCTTCGGATATTTGCACACATTTTGCAAAGCATCTATGGAGGAACTTCTATGGACTTTGTATCCCTGAAGTCTATGTGTATCAGGTGTATCTATTGTATTTGTTATCGCCAAGCAACTCACTCGTATTTTGCGTATTTCTTCGGGGGAAGGTACTAATAGCTGAGATCAACGTAAATGTATGTATAGTCTTTGTGACTTCTCAGTGACACGTAACGGAGATATACTTTTTGGATTGAATATTGTTATTAAAAGTGCTCACGTAAGTACATGGACAATTGATAAAAATATTCCTTGTTGCGTATATTTTCCATTTTACCTATACATGTTGAGTATGCACTGCAGCTCATTATGGGTACTCTCACACTATAATTAGATTTTCATATGTCAAATCCAATTATAACGACATGGCCATTCCACTTGCATCTCCGGTTTATACGTCCCCATAAGTCTTATGGTTAGAGTACTACGTATGTAATTTGTAGAGAAAAACTTGGGTCCCCCCAACATTTTTGGAAATGAAGAAGGAAATTTGTTTTCATTCTCTCTCTCTCCTTCATAAATCTTATGGAATAAGTAATTGGTTAACAAAGCAAGCATTGTTTGTAATAAAGATTTTTTAACGCTTAGAGAACATCACTGGGTCAGAAATCTTATGAAGCAATTACTTTTGAGAAGGCAAGTCACAGGAGTACTCCATTTGATTTTTACATTTTTGGCTATGCTAAGTAAGTGACCGGGATGAGCGGAGTGCTTGTTTGTACCTATTTTATTGGCTCTTATTTCACGCAACGCAGTGCTGTTAAGAGCGCGGGTAACAATTACTCTGGGGAGCAACACTGACAATTACGTATTAGCACCCGCCTGAGAAGAACATGAGGAATCTTGTGATAGTCATTATATTACGCTCTTCCTTATTCATTCTGTGAGGTTCTTCCCTTTTAGTCACACTTTTCCTTTTCTCTGGTATCCACCTTCCACAAATTCTGAAGTCTTCTTCATACATTCTCCCCTAAAGGAACATTACAACTCCTGGTCTGAATTTGCACCAAGTCCATCTAGAAGCTCACTCTATGGTGAACTCTTGTGATGCTCTCGAAACTGATAGAGTATTTGTATCGATAACGACTTCAGCCGCACAAGGTATATGATAATCTATCATTTTCCTTAATTTCTTTCTATCTTTTTTCTGACAAGTTCTTTCTCCTCGCATAGGTAGTCAGCGAAGTCTAACATATCTATTTATCTTTAAATAATATGTCTCTGTATAGTGCCCATCATTATCCATCGTCACTATTGTCGTTGGTAATATGATCGAGATTGGATTTTTACAGATTGTGTATAACATCGGGTTACACATGTGTGTTTCTGTAGGACATAGAATTTGAGAACACAATTAGATAGGTACAATCTTTAAACCATTCAAATGAATTGAATCTGTTTAGAATATTGTCTAACAATATGTAGATATCTAGGTTGTATCTACCACATATATTTCTTTGAGCAATCCAAATCAAGGGTATTAGTTATTTTTTGGTGTTTATCTCTCTATGTTCCGTGCTCAGCGCTATCAATTGTGTTGGAAATTCGTTATAATATTAAATGCGCGCAAAGGCGAGAGTGATTGGTGTCGAAACATTCTATTTGCGCGCACTTTAGCTAGTTTTTCACTCTAGTAAGAGTAGGAGCGATTCTACCTTGATTTCCTGTGTAGAGACTAGCACTTTGATCTCAAAGATTACTTGTACACCACCATTAAGCGCGAAAACATTACCTTAATCTGGTCATAAGATCGTGTATTATTGCGTGTTTTAGCTTGGTCCATCTAAATTTATAACAGCTATACCTTCTTATGGTTTCAATTAACAACTGCTATCAATACTTTGGCTAGTAGTGATCGTGAAATTGTTGCACACTTTTGATGCGCTGAGTGAAAAGTAGATTTAATATGCAGTATCATAACCCAAGAATTAATAAAAATCTCTAATCCGAGTCTTGCCGCTCTTGTTTTAGCGAAAAATTAGTGCAAAAGTCCCAGGCATTACAACCTGTTCTGCAAATCATGTTGTTTGCACATTGCTGGCCATTTAATGGGCACCATGGAACAATGGTTTAAATCATTTATAGACTCGCTTCAAAAACTGTTTATTCGCATTGTTTTGTAAACAATTCTTTACAAATGTGCCTTTGTATTAACCAAATTCGCTTATCCATAAGATTAGAGAGAGTAGGAGAAAGAATGAAAACAAATTCCTCTTCCATTCCAAAAAATGTATTGGGAGTGACCAAACGTTATATTCTTCGAATCTATTTGTTAACGTGGTTAATACTCAATGTCTGGAAGTAGTTAGAGGCGTTGATAACTTAATGCGCTTGTGGGATGTGATAGTTGTTCTATGGATCACTTGATATAATTCTTGAGTGTTAGACACTTCATGCTGCTCTCCACACTCTAGTCAAAAATGGAGACAGAAATAAGAGACCACAAAACACAATGTCCTTTTATTTGCGCTATCGCACCCACTTATACGACACCGGAGACTCGAAATAATTCTCCGAGTTTCTCCGTGAGCCTCCTTTGCAGATCCATCTATTCTGGTCACAACAGTAGAGACACGTGCTCCTAAGATCTCACCAGAGAATAGAAACTAAGAGAGTCGTAGGTAGCCTGGGCTGGATGAAACCCTCGGCACGATTCCAGTCTACAGACATATTTTTGAGAAAGAACGATAGAAGATATGGTGCAAGAAGAGTTTTTGAAGACTCACACAGCTCGCACTCATATACATATAGCCTATGATCAACTGCTCCTCCGTTTCACAAAAGGCTGGTCCATTTTTTGAACCCTTCATGAGAGAGAGGTGGAATGAGTGGGGATCGTGCTTTCATCTCTTCTACTATATTTGTCCTTTGGAGCTTCTCATAAAGGCCGCTCAACTGCGTGGCGTTGCAATCGGCTACACTCATTACTTATAACATTGTCTACTCTATGGAGACGATGTGGTAGACTATCCTAAAACAAACTTCCAAAAACAGATTAGTTTTTGGCAGACCGCCAACCACGTCGTTTACTAATGAGACGGTAGTGCGAGTGATTCACCAAGGTCGTAAGATAGGTATTCTTCATCTCTCCTCGCTATCCTCTATCTACCAATTGGTCAGCCCTCCATAAATTTCGGCCATATTGAAGAAGCTTCCGATCTATTATGAGCTGGAGTAAGAAAGATCGCAAAAAAGCATTAATAGTATTGGATCAGCTCATCTTATCTACTCCCGCGTAGCTAATTAACTAAGTAAACCGTTACCGACTCAAAAACTACACTAAAGACGACGGAATGTACTTGCGCGTATCGCGAGGTAGGCCCATCAACTTCAGTTCGTCACGCTCATCATCCTTGTCCGCTTTGGTTGCCTCTCGTGATGTGCTTGGTTGCTCCCCTATGCTATATCACAAATAACTCACGCGACTGGTGACGTGACCACATACTCACTCTCTCCCAAAAAATCTCATAGCAAAACAACTTGCCGCAGTCCAATGGTCTCGTGCGTAAAGGCCTTTGTAGTTGTGTCGCGTAATCACTATGTCCTGGTTGCACCTAACTCATAATCTGCGTCGGCCAAACCGCTCACGAGTTCTGGGCTAACACTCACGAGAGCTGAATTCTGCTAATCTGCTCGAGACCCAAAAGTAACAAGAAGATGCGTTCTGAGTGTATGATATCTCTTCACATAACTTCAACGTGGCTTTCTCCGCCACATTTTGCACCTAGCACAATCCCAGGTATATTCCGACCAACTATTAGGACCTTACTTAGCGCCTCACTCCATCCCATTGAGGCACCCAACACCTGATCCCGTTGTTGACTGTAGACATCAGCCCTTGTTCGGCTTGATACACTATATTCCAACACGATGCGTCAAATTTGCTGTCCCCTTAATCCCATCTTGTAGCAAGACGCACAGAGCTGAATTGAGGGCATGGCTACCATATTCGAGACCGAGGCTTGTCCATTAAAAACCCGTTGGAGTCTAGTTCTTGCCAAACTTAAGGTCCCTGCTTTTCGATGAGGATGAGTTTGCCTCTCATTTCCGACCTTGTCATTCACCCCGAGAGGATGAACGTACTGTTCTCAGCCTAGAGGTGAGTCATCTTATGATTTTCCCGTGATAATCAATCAATAGGCCCGTTTGTTTTTGAAATGCACCCATCACTTCATGCCCACGTGGTCTTCCTGATTGGTTCCATGGAAGGTCCTTCTTATCTATGAGGTTTCCAGTGTAGACCCACTGGATGCATGAGCATCCACACCTCATGGAGATGAATTTAAACACTGTCGGCGCCCTTTCATCATGAATTCATATATACATGAAAAAGGCATCTGCCCTTTCACCCACCCTTATCGCTGCGTTGCTATGTGGCCAGAGGAGGCGGAGTACATTCTTCGTGCAAACCTTAGACTACCCTTTGGTATTGAGCTACCATCTGCCATTGTCGTCAATTGTCGTCGCTCTCACTGCACCTTTCTTAAGTGCGTAATATTTCCCATCTCGGAAATGAGCTCAAACAGCAAAAGGGGCTCAGGAGAGGATCGATCTTGGGATGGTAGTGGGGAGTTTGGTAACTACAATCTAGTAAGACCCATTACTGTCGATGCAGTCCACATCCCCATTCTCAGTTCTGTTGTTCTTCGACCGATTCTCTGTCCAAACTTTTCTGTCATTCAGTCTTTTGCTTCCTGCTTTCAGTTTTTTTGAGGAGATACATAGTTGTTACTATGATATGCTGTCAAAATGAGCTTCCTTCTATGAGGGTCAAAATATTTCGTATAGTCTATCTTCCCTGTAACTGTAATATAAGTGTAGGAAAACTAGAAACTCTATAGTTACTCAGACGAGAGATGATGGAATGTCGGTGTCTACCCTATTTGCGAAGAGCCCCTCAATACTACGCCTTCATGCCATCCTAGATCGATTATGATGAATCCTCACAACTTATGACACTGAGGACCTAAACAACGTAGGTTCTAGGAAGGACCGACAGAATCCCACTTTTTTAGACGGTTTCCACGCAATAGCAATATGATAGGATATGCTATGTCCTCCGGGCGCGAGCGCTGAGCATATGCCTACGAGAGGCGTTCTGCTGGTTCAAGCCCTGCCTACATGGCTACTGGCAAGCAGCTGGCTGCAGGATTTTGTCTTTACTTCTAGAGGCCGTCCCAAGTCGCTCGCAATGTGCGACCCGCGTCACAAAGTGAGCATCTTTGTTGGGGTGATCTCGGGAGTCTGATTTCTAATTGGGACCGAATTGCTACTGAGGTTAATTTGAGATGGCCCACATAAACACGCGACCCTATAACGCTCCTACCGACAAAGCTCCCACAAGGACCGAGGGCCGACTAAGATGGATGTAAAATTTGAAGTTATGAGTGTCTTTTAGTATGACGTGTTATCACAGTGGTACAAACTGTTGGTATTTTGTGCTTGTAATACTTACTTATGGCATTATTTGGTAGCAAAAAGTCGCACACTTGCTTGTCTATGGAACATTAAACAAATACTTGCATAGTTTTTATTTTGTTATTTAAGTAAAATGCAAATACTAGAACTAGGGACCTGGAACTACCATAGGCAACATTTCTCAACCTAAGGATAGTATTCTACGAGTCGTGTAACTTGTGGATGGGATGTAAGGTTATAAATGAATTTACCCTGAGCATATGACGACTATTTACATAATCAACACGCATATTTATTGTCCGAGTGCTTTCTTTCATATCACAATACAAAAATTAAAATCTGTGAGAGATGAGTTGTTGATGTGGAATTAGATTTATCCGATTTTTTATTGGTATTCTCTAACGCTGGAGAGAGTGTGATTTAAAAGACAGCATTGGGGAATTTTCCATAGAAAGTTGTTGCTATATGTGAGACTGCAAACATTTATATGATGGATCTGTCTATAGTGCTTTAAGTAGAGTTTGTGCTGCTTAATGAGAAATGTGAGATATCATCTAGCTTTGGGGACTATAATTAGGTAATACGTCTGGTGTGCATCTCTCTTGCACTATTAGGCGTAAAAATGTGGTTTATAATTTAACGAACTATGGTATTTTTGGGAGGTCCGGGAGATTTGACACAAGATGGCACTAGCAGACTTGAGCGCGTGTGTTAGGCCAGACCCTTTGGACCGTGAACACTTTTTTTCTTGGTAGGCCGCAATACAGATTGGCAGAAAGCCGACTCAGAGTATGTGGTGGCTCGACTTATAGAGTAAGCTGTGGTCCAGGACACAATGTGTCCTACAGAAATACACTTTACATCAAATATATATAGAATTCGTTGTGTTGGTGGCCTCGTCTTGGAGGATCCCTTGCGCGGCTACACATCGGTCGTTGGGAAAGGAACATCGACTCGCTCCCGAGAGAAATAGTCCATCGCGAGGATAGCAGCTCTATCTGCTTCAGACTATACACGGAATTCTTACTGATCACAGGGAGGCTTTCGGCGAGACTTTTGATGATACTCATAAGGTTAGAAAAAGAGGTTTGGGTAGCAGTATGGCCTGAATGTAGACACTGGGTACGAGACCCTGATAAAGAAGAGCGGAAGAGACCGTACAGACGAATTGATCATACTACGAGTAAGGGAATTAGGTCCAGTGCATGACTTCGAACCATCATCGCGAAGTATGTGGCTTATGAAAACATCGCAGCCGCTGGACACTATGAGCGAAAAGCACGTTTAAGGCCACAGCACTGGTTTGAGCGGACTCTCAATAGAACGGTCGTAAGGCTATACTAAACTGTAGTATATTTTCGTAACTTTTATTTGGTGTATATGGTCTGTTTTTTAGGATTACCTTGTTCTTCCTAAGATTTTGTATTCTGAAATCTTTATGAACTTGGAGCTGCGCTTTTTTTTGAGTGTGGTTATCATAATACTGTTCTGTGGACGAGAGAGCGTAAATTTCCTCTGTCTGCACACAGTTCCGGTAGTGCTGAAGTTATGAGTTTTTCTCCTTGAGTTGCTCTCTTGAAGCAGAGGTTATAATCTTCACTTTATGATATCTATGATCGAAGAGAGAGACGTGAGATCTCATACACAATCAATAGCTGAGTCTGGTACTTTAAAATATATCTCTCTAACGCGAAAGGACTAGAGGTCCTCTTCGGGCACACTCGAGTAGTTTGTGACAAGAAGCAGGGTGTTCCACGCGATAAAATCATCTCATAGCCATATCGAGGAGTCTCCTAAGACCATGAGCGTAGTTGATTCTGTACGGATTAGTCGTGTAGATAATCCAAGACCTTGACAGTCACCGATCGAATCGACCAAAGTGAAGTTTGTCGAATTCAAACTTTAGGATGTGATACAGTTCAGAGACGAAGAGCAGTTGGGTGAAATGAGCTTTATGTTATGAACCCAAGATTCGACTGAGCAAACAAAATGATGAGTAAAATTAAGTTGGGAGTATAAATTGTATGTGTGCTCTATATCTTTGTGTAAGAGTCCATTATATTTAATCTCCCAGTAGAGTGTGAGAAAACTATGAGTTAGAGTCCGGCGCCGGTACTCTATACAGCCCCCGTGACGGTATTTATATAAAATTGACAAACAAGGTGAGAGAGGCCATTCTTATATCAATTGTGTAGGACTCATGCGTTCTAAGTAAGCGTAAAAAAAGGATCCCCAATACTGGTCTGTCTGAACCAAAATTCTGAAGTTATATCTAGGATTTGATTTTCGACAGAAAAAAAGAAAAAGAACACACTCTAGACGGGCGTTCTGACACTCTGAGACCAATTTATTAGGCTTACGTCTGTCAAAATGCTGGTATTATGCGCATCTCTGAAGCTATACCTGTACTGTTGTGTCTATAGTAATAAGGTTGGAGAAAGACTTAGAGAAATCCAGAGTCTAAGTAATCTTATAAGACTCGCGTAATTGAATACAAATTACTTCACATTACTCATACACACATTTCTCTCAACATCCCCAAAACAGTGGTTGAGGATTCCCCACACTTCTGAATAGCTCAATATAAGGCACAGAAGTTTTTTTGAAACAAACATCGTGGACACCGATCTCATATTATGCCGGATAAGGACAAAATAAAGAAACAATATCATCAGTTAATGAGGGCTTTTTGAAGCCATTATTAGATACCATATGGAAAGTACTAGGTCTCTTACGAACTCACAACACAGCAAGAGTATAATTGGCATATATAAATATAGGAATATGAAAAGGAAGCACTAATACACGACGTAAACTCAAAGGTTACCTCAAGAGTCGGCAGGCAGAAATCGATATGCGGTGGCTTAGCGTGTTGAAATTAATCGAGAGCACAGGTAGCACATAATGCAACAATCTATCTAATACTTCTATATTAACTCAGAAGTACATAAACTTTACATCAGGCGCTTTGTGGCTTATTCGTAATAAATAACCACTATCAACCAAGCATTAGTCATATACCTGTAAAGTTCACAGAGTTCTTGACTAAGTATAAAACAATAATCACTATATGTTCTAAATCCATACAATCCATGAACACTTAATGTGTAGATTTTCTCTGTATGAAGCCATCACGATACACTAAGAGGATATAAGCACATATTTCTGCCCTTGCAAATTACATTACTACAAGGCCAAAACAACCGAGCTGCTATGAGTATAGATATATGTGTTAACTAAGGCTTTGACTTGGTATATTATGTCTGAGAAGTCGATTTTTAATATTCATTGTATCGCGGAACTAAGGAGATTATTAAAACAAATAGATTCTAAAGACGATAAATGTCCTTTTGGAAATGATATTGCTATTCGAGAGCGCGATATGCCTATAAGATTCTAAGGTGTAAAATTTCAAGAGGTTCAGTGAACGCTGTGGCCCTAAAATGAACAAATGTAGACGATGTATCTTCCGAAGCTATTGCAAGCTCCGCACTGCTCAGCACACTAGCAGAGATTCACAAAATGTACCTTTATATTTTATTCGTATTGAGACTCTAAAGAGTACATCTGACGGATGCATTCGGCAGTTCTACGAGCACACGGCGAAATTACATGCGCTGTATGAATGTAGCCAAATATGGAGGGATATTCGGATTTATGCGTATTTCTACTCCTTCAATTTTCAAGTTGAGTATCGGTATGAAAAATGCTGCCGCAATTATAGAAGGCGTCTGGATGGTCACTTCGCGTCTCTGACAAAAAATTGATATTTTTTAATTAACGCAAATAATATCCCCCATTTTGAAGCCTTTTATTATTCCCAATATCACCGCATCCATCAATAGATATGTATATTAGATTTGATTTGTATGTGTTTCTGACAATGAAAAGAGCAAAATATCCTAGTGTTTAGCGACTCTTATGAAGAGCTATACTACTTACTCTATTTCGAACAAAATTAGAGGTTTACTTTACTCTTAACTTAATTAAAGTCTGAGTCTCTTCTTTAAATTAATTTATTTAGTAGTTTATAAGAATAACATAACAGAGACTTCGAGATACCTCGGTCCAATGGCTGCGGAGCGAGCTCAAGCATGAGTGATGCAACCGATCTGGCGCAATCTTAGATACAAAACCCTATCCTATATCCTTTCATGAATGTAGTGACACGAGACTGCGCTAAGAAATATGTATAGTACCGAGCCCAACAGTGTCTTCCAAAAATACAAGTGAAAAAAATATATAAAATAGTTGACGCAGTTAGTTTTTATGAATCACTACTGTTTTTAAAAAAGACTATTTCCCACTTTAATTAGTCATTATATCAACATTGTACTATGAGTTCATGTACTATTTGCTTATGATCTTCCTCTTTCAAAAAAAATGTAACTATCAATGAAGCTAAATTATATTGAAAAACTTCATTATTTTATAAAGTGCAATAATTATAACTACCCCAAAAAAAAATTAAATTGTTCTGCAAAAAATGAAAATGTCAGTTATTTGGGATGGAGAAAGTAGATTTTTTTTTTTCTTTTATGGAACAGTGTACCCAACAACAATTCCGTACTAAATTATAGGTATCTAAACACTACAAAGACAACTCAAACAGTAATTTCTATAAAGAATAATTGTTAGGAATTATTTGAAATAATTTATCAAAATTATTTTATTAAATGAGTGGAACCTACAAACATTTTACTGTTTGTGTGCTAACATTAATCATATAAGAAATTTATGATATACTAAATATTTAATAAATAAATTTGGAATCCCTTCGCCATTACTCATTTTATAATGAATACCAATGGAGCCTGCATACCACGCTCAAAAGGAGTAGTCTACTCTTCAAAAGAGGCGGATACCCTATTACGAGTCCATTTTATTTAACATATTATTTTATTAAGTGTGAAATACGGAGGGCTAATACAAGTACGCGGCGATGATTACGCCATGATTTTTTTTTTATATGCGTCACGGAGAAGACGGTGATAACATTATCACGTAGACGTTGATGGTGGCCACTGGTAAGAGAGGTGCGTCCTGATGCGGACCTAAGGCTTGACCCCTACAAGCATAGTGATCAGAAAAGTTCGCTCTGTGGGAGTTGCGAGTTCGTATAAGTAGTTGTAATTTTTAATTATTTTTGTTTTTTTGGTTTTTTTTTCTTTTATTTTTTTTTTTTTTTTCATGGTTGTATGCATGAATACACTCGCAAGGAGGACTTCACATATTGGTAATATATGTTTTTCAAGACTTAAACGAAAAACAAAACTGTGGGGAGATCGCACGGCTATTGAGAGATGCCGAACAAAGTGGAAAATAAAATATAATTGTATTAAAGTACAACGAGTATAGTTGATCAATAAGTTAAAAATGTGTTTTTGCAATGTTCTTCATATTCCTTGAAAATGGGTTTGATATGGTTTTAATTGAACTCACCTTTGGAGCTTGAATTCATAAAGTTTGAAGCTTGAAACTGTGTTCATAATTGAATTTAGTTATGTTTTCCAGAATTTGGGCCCAAGAAAAGGTCGATGTTTGGAGTGTGAATGCTTGGTTTGAAGTTGGGAGGCAAATCTGGAAATTCCAGATTTGGCTTCCTCGTCGAATGCGAAATGGTTCCCCGCTTGAGCGACACCTTTGTCCAGGGCTCCGCTCGAGCCGACCAATCGAAGCCGAAGCCATCGCGCCGTAAAACACAGCATCCAGTATTTTTACTGGTTTCGACAGACTGCTCGAGCGAAGGATTCCTCGTCGAGCGAAGCCTCTTTGATTTGGAACCGCGGCAGTCGAGCGAAGAAAGTCTCGCTCGGCCGGGTACCTATATTTTCAGCCAAAACCTTTTTTTTTTTGCCAATGTTTTTCTAAGTGTATTTTTGCATCCTCATCCCATCCTAGGCATTCTTAGGCTAGTTTTTAAGGCATCTTAATGAGGATAAAGATGTAGAACACACCAAGGGCAAATTAAGGGATTAAGTTATTATCTTTCCCCAACTGTGTAGCTTAGTGTGTGTTCGATCTGTTGACTGTGTAGGGTTTGACTTCCGAGAGACGCTCTAGCTTACTAATAGCCCAGAAACTCTGTGAGTAAACTTTTGTGTAAAAAATATGTTCAAAATGATTATCTTCTGAACAATTAAACTGAACTGCTTCTGAACTGGTTATTGTAACTGAATGAATGAATGTAATGACCTATATCTCTGAAACTGTATTGTGCATCCTTAGCAACTACTGGCTTACTGTTACTGTTACAGAGATCTCTGTCGGTTTCCCATGTTGAACCCACTACTGTTACTGTAATATGATGGCCTCATTCACTGTTTGGTCTATAAGACCTGGTCCTGTTAAGACCTACTGTACTGTTTAGCTATTGGATGTACCACATATGACTGTTTATAATCTTATGAACTTGGAGCAAAGTGCTGCACGGAACTAAAGTGCTACAGATGTGAGACCACCTCTAGAGTCTGTGCGAGACACCTCTTTGAATCCATAAGACTGTAACTGTTTTCTGAAATGCTACTGCACTGTTTACTGTTACTGGTACTGCTACTTAGCGACTGTTGACTGTTTACTGTACTGACTTAACTGTCTACTATACTGTATTTACTGTACTGCTTGTACATGTTACTGTTACTGCTACCGACCAACTGTTTTACTGTTACTGTCTGCTACTGCTGGACTGTTACTAGTTACTGTACTGCTACTTGCACTGTTACTGTACTGCTACTGTACTGTTACTGTTACTGTACTGCTGTACTGTTCTGTTACTGTTATGCTTACTGCTTGTACTGTACTGTTACTGTTATCTGCTACTGCTACTGCTACTGCCTACTGTTACATGATTACTGTTACTGCTACATGTACTGTTACTGTTACTGCTGCTTACTGAACACTGCTACTAGTACTGGTTTAACTGGCATGTGCCACGTATCGATTACTATGGATTCTAAATTGATTGTTACGTGCATTCAATATGAGCCACAAACTTGACTGGACCGATATACCGAATCAATGAACTGTTTAAATTTTGAAAAGACATTCATATACTAAAACCTCTTTACGCATTATGTGTTATTCACTAGGGCTTTAGCTCATCTGCTCATATATATATTGTAGGTGTTCAGGCAACCTGGACCGTTTGCTTAGGAGCGTCAGGCAAGTTTTGTTTTGTCAGCCAACCACTGTGCCTCACTGTGAGGTTTCTAACGCCGTTCAAGCTTCGGGCTTTGGGGTGTTTTAATTTCCCCGTCTGTCCCTGTAACTGGTTTTGTTTACTGTATAGACTAATTACTGTACCGTTTATTAGGGAGTAGATCCCTATTCTGAATGATTGTACTTGTATGTGTAGACTGTCACAGGCTCACTTGACCAATTGTTTATTTACTGTATTTGGCTTCCGCCTGGCCCTTACTCTGTTTTACTGGTATTAACTTTAGGCAGGCCTTCGGTAATATCGAATTACTGCCGGTTACGTGCTAAACCCCATAGGGCCGGGTTTGGGTCGTGACAAATATGACCAAGACTTAGTCTGTTTTCATCAATGCCTTAGAACCAAAAAATCAAGTTTTGTTCAAGGTTTACAACCGAGATCGTCCTCCTAGCCGAGGTCCTGCTCCATTAAATTAAGAACTCCAAGAGTTTCTTCACGCGTATGAGCTGTCACGCACAGTATTTCAACCGTTTCTGCCACGCGTCTTTCCCCCACTGGACCGTACCCAACACGCGCCATTAAGTCGTATCACTCGTGCATGCGCCGTCTGACAAGCACGTCGCCCTAGACACCATAATTGCCATTTTGCCGCCATTTTGTGGTTTTGATCAAAATCACTTCTCTTGATTCTGAATCACATTCTTGTTTCTTCTTTCAATGTGATTGCAAGTTTTGCCTTCTTTTTACTCTTGTATGATTCTTTGCTCAAAATAATTTGTATGTCTTTAAAATACACCTTAACTGTGCAATATTTTCATGATGAAATACCTCGATTATATCCATCAACGGTTTATCTCGGCCTTGACTTAACACTTGAAAATATTATAAAAAATATTTTCACAAGTGTTATTCATAACTTGCCACTTTACTTTTAACAAGACTTCTGTCTTCAAATTTCTTAAAAGTCTTGGCAACATGGTAATCTCGGCAAGTACATAAGTACTTCTTTCAATACAATCTTGGCTTGGCTTGACTTGTAAACTTTTCTTAAAATTTCAACAAGTGTTAAATTAATCTTTCTTTAATCATGACCTCAGTTTAACTTCAACTTGTAAATTTTTTAAAATTTCAACAAGTGTTAAGCATGACCTCGGTTTAATTTCAATTTATAAATTTTTCTTAAAATTTCAACAAGTGTTAAACATGATCTCAGATTAATTTCAACTTGTAAATTTTTCTTAAAATTTCAATGAATGTTAAACATGACATCGGTTTAACTTCAACTTGCAATTTTAAATTTCAATAAGTGTTAAACACATCATTGGTTTAACTTCAACTTGTAAATTTAAATTTCAACAAGTGTTAAACTAATCTTAGCTTTGTAAATTCCAACTCCTAAACATCATTCTCCTGCCTTCTGCCCCCCTTAGTGTGAACCTAAGTTTCACTTGGGTTTTCATTAAGTGTGTGGCATTGACCTTGTCGCCGAGGTCAGATTCAAACAAAGACTGGCTGAGGTTACCAACCTTGGTCTCTTTGTTAATTTGACCGGCATGTATTGAGTTCCAGTCTGTGTTTGACTCTGCCGATATGCAAATTCAGGTTAATTCAACTTAGTTCAACTCTATTATATGCAAGTATAATTCAACTCTATCATATAATAAGTTTAAGTTATTTGTCATGTTTCAATCAGAAACATCACCCAAGGATTGTTCAACTCGTCCTCGCTTCGGCGAGCCGTTTTCTTTCTCTTGTTTTGTCGCCTTTCGTACCTGGCATGTCTTCCTCGGCTCTAGTATATTTCTTAATTCTGGCCATGAGTTCCTCCATACTTTTTGGCAATGTCTTTGCCAATAACTTTTGAAGCAGACAATCATCTTTCAGGCCATTCTTGAAAGACACGATCGCCACCTCTTGGTTACACTCGGGTATTTTGTTGAATACCTCATAATACCTTTTGGCATAAGCCTTAAGGCTTTCATCCTCATTGATTCTTAGAGCCATCAGGGAGTCCACCCTTAACGGTTGTAGTTTGTTCGTCACAAACCTGTCCACAAATATCTCGGCCAGACCCTCCCAGGTTTTCACAGTTCCTTTCGGCAACTTGTGAAACCAGTCCGATGCTATTTTCCCGAAGAATGAGGGAAATACCTTGCAAAGCAACGGCTCGTTCCCAGTGTATAGTGACATCGAGTTCAGGTATAAGCCGACGTGAAAATTCGGGTCCGACTTACCATTGTATATCTAGAACCTTGGCATATGAAACCTCTTCGGGGCTTCAAATTTGTCAAATTCTACCAAAAATGGTGTTTTCGGCTTAACCGGAGAAGTCACCTCAGCATCTTGTCGCTTCCTCTAGAGGTAATCCCTCAGATCCTCCTTGGTCCGTCCAAGAGCTCGGCTATCTCCCGATTTCAGCCTTTTTGGTGCACTACTTCCAGTGTCAATGTGAGTCATTTTGGACTTCCCTCCATTGGTCATATCGAAACTGAGTGCCTTCCCTTGAACATCCCGATGTTCTTTGGTGCAGTCTTCTTTGGTTCGACGTGTCTTTTGTGATTCCTATTTCCTCGATTCTCCATGCCCGACCTCCCGCAAAGGCCTGTGAGAATATCCCTTGGTTCCATCGTGCTGAGGGACTGCAGGAATCGTTTTCTGCCTCCTTTTCTAGGCACCTTTCTTGGCTATTGGAATCGACGTATCTTGTAATGGGAACGGTGGCTGTATGGCGTTGTTCTGCATCATGAAATTGACCACTATTTATAGGTCCGCCAATTTGTTTGCCATTCCCTTCTCCTCATCGTCCATCCGCAGGCATCTTTCTTTCCATACCTAGAGGTCGTCCTCGTTATAATACCCGCTTCGGTCCGTTTTCATTGGTACGTCGCCCTCCTAGCCGACGTCCTTTCCTCCTTGATTCTTATCATGAGTCACGAGTCTCTTCGTTACAATTATCCTCCTCTACGTTAAGGTCAACATGTTTCCCACTCCCAGTAGGGAAGTCGTCCCCAACCTTTTCTTTCTGTTCGTCGTTGGCCATCTATTCTCTTTCGTTCCCACAGACGACGCCAAATTGCGTGTGTCAATTTCCGACCACACTGCCAATCAAGCATTCAGCTGGATAATAATGGCAGAATAGATTAAGCCCGAACGACCTGTCACAAAAAGAAGAGATTCCGGCGGTGGTTCGTCCACCCGGGGGCACTCCGATGATCAAGTCAGTTATCTCTCAAAGATAGCAAAAGTGCTTAACTCACTATTCAGAGCATAAAAGCATACATTAGACCCATAAGGGTGCCTCTCTTTTATAGCCAGTACTTACCTAATCCTAATAGAAGCCTAGCTTCAATGAATTTAGGATTACTACTAATCTTGGACTCCTAGTAAGATTGGGATAAACTCTCTAAGAGTATTATCTTTATCCAAACTGAAGTCCTCCCCAATTTTAGGGCTTTTGTCCCTTACCCGCTTATCCCGGATTTCGATATTCTCACAGATAACCTTAGCCTTGCCGAGATTATTTCGGCTTTATAACCAGGACACGTGGCATCTCGACTGGCACTTCGGTGCCACCTCAGCCACATGTTGTCACTAAAAAATTATGTCCCTACAACTGTCCCCTAGGTTCTATTACCTCAGCATCCTGAGGTGATGGAACCTATATCATTTCTTCTATTTAGCACGTCGTCTAAGCTTGCCTTGTCCTTCATTACCGAGGTCACCATTCATCGGCTCAATACCACCAAGACTTAGTCTGTTTTCATCAATGCTTCAAGACCAATAACCAGGTTCGTTCAAATTTCCCAGCCAAGATCGTCCCCCTAGCTGAGGTCCTGCTCCATTAAATCAAGAACTCCAAGAGTTTCAACACGCGTATGAGCTATCACGCACAGTATTTCAACAGTTTTTGCCACGCGTCTCTTTCCTATTGAACCGTACTTGACACGCGCTATTAAGTCGCATCGCACGTGCGTGCGCCATCTGACAAGCACGTTGTCCTAGGCACACTAATTGCCATTTTGCCGCCATTATACGTGTTTGATCAAAATCATCTCTTTCTCTCTCTCTCCGTCTTTTCACTTTTGCATCTTCGTTTTCGTTCAAACTTTCTCTCTCTAACTTTCTCTCCCAAATCCTCCATTGCTGATTTTGCAAAGCTTTCTGTAACCACATTCACTCTTCCTCTTCGGCGAGGCTTTTGCTACATTTCTTTGCTCATTGCCACCGTCTAACACCGGCGTTCTTCACGCCGGCTTTGCTTTCCTCAATAAGCCACTGTTTCTCTTATTTCAATTTCTTGTTTTGCTTCAAATCGTTGTGCTTGTACACTGCCATGGTGTTTTTATTCATGCTCTTAATTTGTTACTTATGTGTTGATTTCCACCATTTGTCACCTGTTTCTCGATTCTACTCTTGCACAATCTGTTGCTGGCATACACACACACACATAGTGTTCATTTTGCCACTGAACTTTACCAAACACTACCTAAAATTTGCTTTTGTAATAAAATAAATTTTTAATTTTATAAATTTAAATTCTAAATTGAGTTATTTTATCCTAAATCATAAACTATTATTATTAAGTAAAATTGATGAAAAAAAAATTTAATCACTAAACTCAATATAAATGATCATAAAATGTCTAACATATTTTTTTAAATAAAATACCATTTTTTCTATTAATTTTATTTTTTAAAATAAACAATAATTTAAAATAAAAAATAAAAATTTCAAGATTTATTGTTACCGGAGTGAACGGAGTTTTTTCTTATAAATTTTCATAAACTTTTTTATTTTTATTTTTTTGTAGGCCCGACCCAAACCCGTTGGCGCCCGGTCGATGCCGAACCCTTGTACGATGATGTGTGCCCTCTCAAGTTCATAAGAACTCTGCAACAAGAAAGGGCCGATCTTTGGCTTGAAAACACAACCAAACAGAATCATAAAACCTTAGAAACGGCCATGCAAGCCCCAGACGAAGCACACGTTGGCATTTCATGCTACATCTCTCAGCTTCCCGGTTTTCGCGGAGTTCTTAAGCAAAGGTATATATGTAGTGTGTGTATATGAGCGTGTCTGTGTTTTTTCGAGTCATTTGTAGCTTTATGTATCGCTTAATGATTCAATTACTCTTCCAATTCATGAGACTTTTTTAAAAAAAATTTGAAAGGAAGTTAATATGCAAATTTTAGAGTTTTTCATTGAATAAAAACGAGAAAAATTGTAGCCAATGTTTAATCTTTTAATATATCTTTCAGTTTGTTAGAAATTGAACTCAGGGGCTTGTGTTACAGTTGAATGATTCAGTTGGTAGTTCCAATTCATGGAAAATGTGTTCGTTTTGTTTATTTATTTAATTACACTTCATTTTATATTTCAGCTTAAACTTTGTTTTGCTTTCAGTGTATAAAATTGAGATCTTTTTTTTATAGTCTAGGCGGGGAAAACTAGTAGGCAATGTGGGGTTTAGTCATCCATTTTTATCGAAACCGAACCAAAAACTACTATCACTAAGGGTTCATTTGCGAAGCGGCTTTTTGGCTAAAATATAAGATGAAAAAAATTAAATGTTTGAGAATGCCTTTTTGACTTTTTATAAAAGTACGTGTTAAAAAAATAGAGAGAAGGGAATGAATCTGACTTTTTTGTATAGGGTTTTGGCCCTTTTAATGACTTTTTGATTAAATTAGCCTATTGCCAAACGAGCCTTGAGCTCAGTTTTTGCTTTCTTTTTGATGTGTTGTTGTAGTTCGTAAGTAAATGAAGTATTTAACATTGGCATTCAATTAATAGTTTCAAATCATGGAAATTCTGTATTTTTTTTTTTTTTTACAAATTATTATCTTATTTGTTTTTTCAGCTTATGCTCTGTTTGGATTCCCCATGAAAAAGTCTGAAATGAAAAGAAATTAATGCCTAAATTTGAGATTTTTGTATAGTACAGGCATGAGAAAATTGATAGGTCCAATAAACAAATCTTGATATGAGTAGTAGGTGATGTTGAGTTTAGTCTCTCCTTTTTCTATTTTTTGGGGAAACCAAACTGAAATATACATATTGGATCACAGAAATTGTGTTTGGTTTGTTTTCTTAGCTTCTAGTTTGTCAGCTGTTATACACAGGCAATTATAATTTTGTTTTGGTGTTTTTTGCAATCAATAGCATTACTTTCAACTGAAAAGATCAAATCAGTAGCTTTAAACTATTTATATATTTTATCGAATACGCTTCTTATATGTTACATCATTTTTTTCCCCTCCTAATTTTGTTCTTTATTCATGGAGTTTCATGTTTGTATTTGTAAATGATGTGCGTTCCAATGTACATGTTGTTTGTTTCAGTTTTGATTTTAGTATTTCAATTGGAATATTTGAAGACATTTGTTTTTTTGGGTTTAATTTTTGTGTAGGTATTCTGATTTCATTGTGAATGAAGTAGATTTGGATGGAAATGTTGTTCATTTAACTGACTTACAAGCTCTGCCAGAAGTAATTTCACTTCACTTAACAAATTTTCTCCTTGTGTCATCAATATTCACATACCCTATTATCATAATAATCTGACTCTTATTTGACAACTCAGATTGTGGAGGAAAAGGAAATAAAGATGCCTGATCAACTGAATAAAAGTTATGATACTGAACTTGAAGCATTTAAATCTCTTGCTGGTGATTCTGATGCTGATAGTCTCAAAGCTTTTATACATCAAATTAGTTCTGGTGTTAAAGATAGTCTCTCACCTATTGTCCTTTCTGCATGTTCTGATAAATCCCACAGGACGGTTAGTTTCTGAGTTTAAGTCAATTGGTTTATTTACTCTCATGTAAAGCTTATTTATTTATTTATTAGGGGCAAGGCTTTGTATTGTCAATCATTCATATTTATGTTTTTAGGTAATAAGTCAATCATTCATATTTATGTCTTTCAGGCAGTGCATACTTTTTTCAAGGATCATTTGAAATTCCTTGTTACCGACACAATAGATGGGCCAGACACCTCATCAAAATGCATTCGTGTGTGGTTCAATGCCGGAGGGAATAATGGAACAGGCAGAAACTCAGGAGGGAATAATGGCACAGGCAGAAACTCAAAGAAACGGAAAGATAGGGGCAGTAGGCCTTACGACAATAGAGGTTCAGATAATTGGCCTGACCATCTTGATAAGTTTCTTAGGTAATATTTACGTCGTGTTCGTGTTTTTGTTTTTTTTGGTCATAGTTGTTCTAATCATCTGTTGGACATAGATGTCTTTTCTGCTCACTGATCTGTTTGAAATATCAAGAAATCAAAGTAATTAGCTTTGCAATGACACAGTCTATGTATTACATAAATGTATCATCAACAGCGAGAATCATTTGATCAAAAAAGGAGAAGCCTGGTTAAGAAGAAAATGGTAGTAGCAAATTATATTGAAGTAAACAGAAAATGAGCATGAAACTGGAGTTTATAGTTCTTTGGCGCCCTCTCTTTCTGAGTAGTCCACATATTATTATTACTTAGTTAATGCAATCAACTTTATTCTGAATCTTTTGCTTCATGATGCTTATTTTACGCACTTAAATATGTCTTACATGGAGTATTATTGAGCCATAATCCATGGAATAGTAGAATCTAAATTATAATAACATAATTAAGCTTATTTTAATAAGTTTTCCTTCTCAACATCTAGATTGATTCACATTTGGCCTGGATTAAAAGTCTGAAACAAGTTTACTTATTACCTTTGGAGTGACTTGAGCATGTAATAGAGAAGCAGTTGTTAAACCTCTCAACAATTTTCGTCAATGGTGTGACATCTAATAGAATCTTTCTTTTTCTTTTTTCCCATGAAAGCTTCTATAGATGACTTCCAATTATTACTTATAGTTATGGGTTAAGTGGTGTTGGTTACTCTTGGTCACATCTGAGAAAGCATTTGCCATTTCAGGTTCCGTCTTTACAAGGAGAATAAGGATACCCAAGAGGCATTAGGACTGATTGGAAAGATGCTAGGCATTCAGGTATATTTGATTTAGCTATGCTGAAGTGAAGTGTCTTATATTCTGTTCACTTGCTGATGTGCAATGAAATAAAAGAGAATATAAATATATTTCCTTTTTTTCCCCTTTCTTTTTCATTTTTTATTCTCAATGGCTTGTAGTCCTGTAATCATATACTGCAACCAGAGATAATGCAGGGGTAGTGCTTCTTTTTTTTTTTCTTTTTGTATCTTTTCTTTTTTGAATTATGTATCTGTTGTGTAGAGCTAGCTATACATGTGGTGATAAAGGTTCTTAGATGCTATTGTGCTTGTCCACTATCTTGTTGTTAAGTTTTTTTAGTATCTTTGTCTGGCAGCCAAGGTCATTTGGATTTTCTGGTACAAAAGATAAGCGTGCTGTATCGACTCAAAGGGTAAATTGTTTTCACCTTTTTTTTTTAGTCTAGCTTACATGGTTCATTATTGTTAATTTATTTGTCAGTTACAGCCTATTTATGGTTCAAATTGGAGTTGCTTTTGTTAGGAGTTCAGATGGAATTTTATTTTGGTTTTAATATAACTTACCTGACCAATATCGTTGACAAAATTACTGACCAACATTGTTGTCAAAATTATGATGGACCACGCGGTTAGGGGTTAGTCTTTTATTAGAACTTGAAGTTGAAAAAGTTACTGGGTTCCATAAAACCGTCAATCACAGCAATATCTATTGCTGTGTTGGCAAGAAGCCTCTACATGCCTACTACTTGACTTTGTATTGTGCAATGCAACGAATTATTCTGTAAGTTAGTGATCTCTCTTTTGCTTATTAAGATGCTACCAGTGTTGAAAGAAATTCTCTTTCTTCTTCTTCTGTTTTTTTTTTTTTTGAAGAAAATGTGCAGAGTATATTGAAAAATAGGTAAAGTAACATTTGGTTCAAGGAACAGTGACACCAAACTGAATGCTACATCTCATGGTAAAATTGCATGGTTTAATTCTTGGTATTTACAAAGTGGAAGCATTGTAACTATTCCTTTCTAGGCAAGTTTTCAGAGAAGCTAAACATCCAAATCATACTCAACATCAACTCATCTGCCACAAATTTCTTTTCATTCTTTTGGTAAAATTTGTCTCTTCAAGGTGCTGCATAGATATGATTTTGTTGTAAAGAGTTGTGATGATAGTTACCAGTCAAAGGTCGTAAAAGGATGAGTTACACTAGCATAGGTAGGAGGGACAGAGATTTGAGAAGGTAGCAAAAGTGCTTTAGCTAGTTGGTTGGAGCAAATGATCATCAGAATTCTGAATATGCAAGATGGGTTTTTTTGACCTATCATTAGGAAGTGCTTTATAGACTTTTTCAGGAAGTGAAGAAATTTAGCTGGGTACTCAGTTAAATTGATTTGAAGATAAACTACAGTATTTCATTTGTGTGCATATTTAAAGTTGCTGACTTTGGGTATACTATTTTGTGCTAAAATAACAGGTAACTGTTTTCAAGCAGCGTTCAAGTAGATTAGCTGCTCTTAATGAAAGGTTGATTGGTATCAAAGTTGGTGACTTTTGGTAAGTTATAGGAGTATAAAATTTCAATTCTTACTTTACCCGCCATTAAAACTTCTTGATGCATACGGATGTAATACTGTGTTGTTGTCTAGCCATGTCAAAGAAGGACTTCTTCTCGGGCAGCTCTATGGAAACCGATTTACAGTTACATTAAGGTAAGCGCATATGCCTTCACTTCTTTTTGTCAAAAATTACTTGCTCAATACAACTTTTATTTTTTCTTTCATTGTTTAATATCTCATGGCATGTACTGACAGACTTGCATAACTTTGCAGGGGTGTTGAAGCAGATTCTGAAGACACCATCAAAGCATCTGCGGTTGCTTTAGGAAAGCATGGATTTATAAACTACTTTGGTTTACAAGTACTTTCCTGATCAATGTTATCTTGTTCTTTTTGTCTCAAAACCTTCCCCTGTTTACTCTCTCTCTCTCTCACGTTGTCTTTCAGTTAAAATATTTTATTTGCTAGAATGAATGTTTAAACCAACATTTCTAAGATAGAAAAGCAATTCCTTAAGATTTCCTAAACTATTTTAAGACTAAACTAATGGATGATTCTTGTATTTGCAAGTTTTATTCAGAGTAACTTTGGATGCGATCAATATCCTAGTCAAACCTAGTACCAGTTCAGAATATCTGTACATTGGTATGGGTGGAATCCCATTCTATCAAGCCAACTCCTGTTTCCACTCAATTTTCATTACAAAGATATATCATGTCAGGATCTGTTGTGCAAACCGAATCATGCCAACATTATAGAATCAAGAAAATCTTTTTCCTGGAAGTAAGGAGGATTTAATCTGTCTCTGGTCGTCTCGGCTGGGGGACATGTGTCCTGTTTATTTAAAGCAATGCCTGGCAACTTCTTGAGCTTTTTGATCTCTTTTTTTGAGTGAAAACTTCTTGATCTCTGAGTCATGAGCATCTATAGTTTCTAATGATATGAGACACTGTTTTAATAAGCTTTTAACTAGATTCTATATTCAGCTTTTGACTTTTTTACTAGCTTTTAAAATTTTGATTTTTGGTAAAAAAGTCAAAAACCCACACTAAGGCCTCGTTTGGGAACAGGCTAATTTAGTAACTTTTTGGCTATTTGGCTAAAAAAGTAGGTAAAAAAAACTTATATGTTTGGGATAACTTTTTGGCTAATTACGAAAAGATGTGCAAAAAGTAGAGAGAAAAGAGAATCTTTGACTTTTTGGTATGAGTTGTTGGCTTTTTGGCTAAAAAGGTAACTTTTTGACTTTTTGGCTAAAAAGATAAGTCCCCAAACGGGGCCTAAGTCACAAAAAGCCCCCAAAAAAGGTAAAATTGAATATTGATTGAAAAAATCCTCAAAAAACTAAATCCTCTCCTAAAGCTTATAAAAATCTGGTGATATTGTTTTCTTGTTACAAAAATTAACTTGTCGAGTGTATGCATATGGCTCAGCGATTTGGAAGTGGTTCAGTGCCAACTACCTTATTAGGCGCTACACTACTTAGAGGAGAGTGGAAAGCTGCAGGAGCAAGAATTCATTGATCCTAAGAGAAGGGATATCCTTTTATGTTTCTATAGCGTGAGAGAATCCCTTTTTTAGATCCTTCTGGGAATGGGTCTGTTTGCTCTGGGTCTGATGTTCATATGAATTGATGGGATGTATGTTTCCTTCAACTTAATCTTGGAATACGAAGGATTCATAAGAATAGGTACGTGAAATTATAAAGAAAGTAATGATATTGATGGGATCCTTGAAGCATTGCCTCGTTATATGGGTGGCTGAAAGGCTATAGTAAGTTTCCTCAACTCTTGGATGTCTCAGCATTTATTCTCCTGTTTTTTTTTCCCCTTCCTTTTGTTAATGGTATATGTTCCATATTCTATCCTTGTTCTTATTTTTTATCTCTC
>NW_021035641.1:0-13259 GCF_004153795.1 Camellia sinensis
AAATAAATCGTTAAGATATAGTGGTTTCTTGAATGAACTTCAATTTTTAATTTTCTACAACTTCCATTTTTATTTTTTTTCAACTTCCATTTTGATTCAAGTTACTTTTCTATTAAACTTCATTTTTTATTTAATTTCCAAATAGATCGTTAAGGTATAGTGGTTTCTGGAATGAACTTCCCTTTTTAATTTTATGCAACTTTCATTTTTATTTTTATTCAACTTCCATTTTGATTCAATTTCCTTTTCGATTCAACTTCCTTTTTTCTTTAATTTCCAAATAGATTGTTAAGGTATAGTGGTTTCTTAAACGAACTTCCATTTTTAATTTTCTGCAACTTTCATTTTTATTTTTATTCAACTTCCATTTTTATTCAAATTACTTTTCTATTCAACTTCCTTTTTTATTTAATTTCCAAATAGATCGTTAAGGTACCGCGGTTTCTGGATTAAAATTCCATTTGTAATTTTATGCAACTATCATTTTCATTTTTACTCAAATTACATTTTTATTCAATTTCCTTTTCGATTCCACTTCCTTTTCTATTTAATTTCCAAATATATCGTTAAGGTATAGTGGTTTCTTGAATGAACTTCCATTTTTAATTTTCTGCAACTTTCATTTTTATTTTTATTCAACTTCCATTTTTATTCAAGTTATTTTTCTATTCTACTTCCTTTTTTATTTAATTTCCAAACAAATCGTTAAGGTATAGGGGTTTCTGGAATAAACTTCCATTTGTAATTTTATGCAACTTTCATTTTCATTTTTATTCAACTTCCATTTTTATTCAATTTCCTTTTCGATTCAACTTCCTTTTTATTTTATTTCCAAATATATTGTTATGGTATAGTGGTTTCTGGAATGAATTTCTATTTTTAATTTTCTGCAACTTCCATTTTTATTTTTATTCAACTTCGATTTTTAATCAAGTTACTTTTCTATTCAACTTCCTTTTTTATTTAATTTCCAAATATATTGTTATGGTATAGTGGTTTCTTAAATGAACTTCCATTTTTAATTTTCTGCAACTTCCATTTTTATTTTTATTCAACTTCTATTTTTATTGAAGTTACTTTTCGATTCAAATTCCTTTTTTGTTTAATTTCCAATTAAATCGTTAAGGTATAGTGGTTTCTGGAATGAACTTCCATTTTTAATTTTATGCAACTTTCATTTTTATTTTTATTCAACTTCCATTTTCATTCAATTTACTTTTCTATTCAACTTCCTTTTTTATTTAATTTCCAAATAGATCGTTAAGATATAGTGGTTTTTGAATGAACTTCCATTTTTACTTTTCTACAACTTCCATTTTTATTTTTTTTCAAGTTCCATTTTTATTCAAGTTACTTTTCTATTCAACTTCCTTTTTTATTTAATTTCCAAATAGATCGTTATGTTATAGTGGTTTCTGGAATGAACTTCCCTTTTTAATTTTATGCAACTTTCATTTTTATTTTTATTCAACTTCCATTTTTATTCAATTTCCTTTTCGATTCAACTTCCTTTTTTATTTTATTTCCAAATAGATTGTTAAGGTATAGTGGTTTCTTGAATGAACATCCATTTTTAATTTTCTGCAACTTTCATTTTTATTTTTATTCAACTTCCGTTTTTATTCAATTTACTTTTCTATTCAACTTTCTTTTTTATTTAATTTCCAAATAGATCGTTAAGCTATAGTGGTTTCTTGAATGAACTTCCAGTTTTAATTTTCTGCAACATCCATTTTTATTTTTATTCAACTTCCATTTTTATTCAAGTTACTTTTCTACTCAGCTTCTTTGTTTATTTAATTTCCAAATAGATCGTTAAGGTGTAACGGTTTCTGGATTAAACTTCCATTTGTAATTTGAGGCAACTTTCATTTTCATTTTTATTCAACTTCCATTATTACTCAATTTCCTTTTCGATTCCACTTCCTTTTTTATTTAATTTCCAAATAGATAGTTAAGGTATAGTGGTTTCTTGAATGAACTTCCATTTTTAATTTTCTGCAACTTCCATTTTTATTTTTATTCAACTTCCAATTTTATTCAATTTCCTTTTCGATTCAACTTCCTTTTTTATTTAATTTCCAAATAGATTGTTCAGGTATAGCGTTTTCTTGAATGATCTTCCATTTTTAATTTTCTGCAACTTCCATTTTTAATTTTACGCAACTTCCATTTTTTAATCAATGTCTTTTTCTGTTCAACTTTCTTTTTTATTTAATTTCCAAATAGATCTTTAAGGTATAGTGGTTTTTGGAAAGAACTTTCATTTTTAATTTTATGCAGCTTTTATTTTTATTTTTATTCAACTTCCATTTTTATTCAATTTACTTTTTTATAAAACTCCTTTTCTATTTAATTTCCAAATATATCGTTAAGGTATAGTGGTTTCTTGAATGAACTTCCATTTTTAATTTTCTGCAACTTCCATTTTTATTTTTTCTTCAACTTCTACTTTTATTGAAGTTACTTTTCTATTAAACTCTTTTTTATTTAATTTCCAAATTGGTCGTTAAGGTATAGTGGTTTCTGAAATGAACTTCCATTTTTCATTTTATGCAACTTTCATTTTTATTTTTATTCAAGTTCCATTTTTATTCAATTTACTTTTCTATTAAACTTCCTTTTTTATTTCATTTCCAAATAGGTCGTTAAGGTATAGTGGTTTCAGGAATGAACTTCCATTTTTAATTTTCTGCAACTTCCATTTTTATTTTTATTCAACTTCCATTTTTATTCAAGTTACTTTTCTATTCAACTTCCTTTTTTATTTAATTTCCAAAAAGATCATTAAGGTATAGTGGTTTCTTGAATGAACTTCCATTTTTAATTTTCTGCAACTTCCATTTTTATTTTTATTCAACTTCAATTCTTATTGAAGTTACTTTTCGATTCAAATTCCTTTTTTGTTTAATTTCAAAATAAATCGTTAACGTATAGTGGTTTCTGGAATGAACTTCCATTTTTAATTTTATGCAACTTTCATTTTTATTTTTATTCAACTTCCATTTTTATTTAATTTAGTTTTTTATTAAACTTCCTTTTTTATTTAATTTCCTGATAGATCGTTAATGTGTAATGGTTTCTCGAATGAACTTCCATTTTTAATTTTCTGCAACTTTGGTTTTTATTTTCATTCAAGTTCCATTTTTATTCAAGTTACTTTTCTATTCAACTTCCTTTTTTATTTAATTTCCAAATGGATCGTTAAGGTATAGTGGTTTCTTGAACGAACTTCCATTTTTAATTTTCTGCAACTTCCATTTTTATTTTTATTCAACTTCCATTTTTATTCAAGTAATTTTTCGATTCAACTTCCTTTTTAATTTAATTTCCAAATAGATCGTTAAGGTATAGTGGTTTCTTGAATGAACTTCCATTTTTTATTTTCTGCAACTTTCATTTTTATTTTTATTCAACTTCCATTTTCAATCAATTTACTTTTCTATTCAACTTCCTTTTTTATTTAATTTCCAAATAGATCGTTATGATATAGTGGTTTCTTGAATGAACTTTCATTTTTAATTTTCTACAACTTCCATTTTTATTTTTTTTCAACTTCCTTTTTTATTCAAGTTACTTTTCTATTCAACTTCCTTTTTTATTTAATTTCCAAATAGATCGTTAAGGTATAGTGGTTTCTGGAATGAACTTCCCTTTTTAATTTTATGAAACTTTCATTTTTATTTTTATTCAACTTCTATTTTTATTCAATTTCCTTTTCGATTCAACTTCCTTTTTTATTTAATTTCCAAATAGATTGTTAAGGTGTAGTGGTTTCTTGAATGAACTTCCATTTTTAATTATCTGCAGCTTTCATTTTTATTTTTATTCCACTTCCATTTTTATTCAATTTACTTTTCTATTCAACTTTCTTTTTTATTTAATTTCCAAATAGATCGTTAAGGTATAGTGGTTTCTTGAATGAACTTCCATTTTTAATTTTCTGCAACATCCATTTTTATTTTTACTCAACTTCCATTTTTATTCAAGTTACTTTTCTATTCAACTTCCTTTTTTATTTAACTTCCAAATAGATCGTTAAGGTACAGTGGTTTCTGGATTAAGCTTCCATTTGTAATTTTATGCAACTTTCATTTTCATTTTTATTCAACTTCCATTTTTATTCAATTTCCTTTTCGATTCCACTTCATTTTTTATTTAATTTCCAAATAGATTGTTAAGGTATAGTGGTTTCTTGAATGAACTTCCATTTTTAATTTTCTGCGACATCCATTTTTATTTTTATTCAACTTCCATTTTTATTCAAATTACTTTTCTATTCAACTTCCTTTTTTATTTAATTTCCAAATAGATCGTTAAGGTACAGCGGTTTCTGGATTAAAATTCCATTTGTAATTTTATGCAATTATCATTTTCATTTTTACTCAAATTCCATTTTTATGCAATTTCCTTTTCGATTCCACTTTCTTTTTTATTTAATTTCCAAATAGATCGTTAAGGTATAGTGGTTTCTTGAATGAACTTCCATTTTTAATTTTCTGCAACTTCCATTTTTATTTTTATTCAACTTCCATTTTTATTTAAGTTACTTTTCTATTCAACTTCCTTTTTTACTTAATTTCCAAATAGATCGGTAGATCATCTAGCCGACTTGTATATTCGGGATGTAGTGAGATTGCACGGGTGTCCCAGTGACGATCGTGCTTAGATAGAGCGAGCTCGTTTTAGATCTGTGCTAAGGAGTTGTGGCAAGAGTTTGCAGAGGCTCTTAGTGCACTAAGTTGAACCTTTTACGTGACGGTATTATCCTCTCCAGACCCTGGACGGGTCCGAGTATCATCATCGAGGTAGTTACGTTCAGGATCCTCCGTGGGCAGATATGCTCGTCATTAAACCACTAGAGACTGGGAACGTGGAGAGGGCACTTGCCCTTGTAAGTCGTTTGCCTGATAGTTGACAGCTCATTTTCAGTCGCTATGGTATCGTGGTATGGCACTGTTTGACGGCCTTGTTGGCGACCGGTGTGGTATGGTCCTGCCAGTTTAGTGTTGAGGCCAGAGGTGGGTTGATGCACCTGCTCTTGTTGGGCATCGCGGAGTTGGTTAGAGAGACGACGGGAAATTTAGAGCTGAGTCCGTTAGGAGGCTTTTAACGAAGTTTCATTGCCCAAGAGTCCGACAAAAGGAGTTATGCCGACCCGTAGGCCACCAGGAGGCCATTGTGGACGTTTAAGGTAGGTGATCATGGTCTTTCAATGAAGTATATCCCACTGTACTTTGATGAGGCCTGGACATCGACGTTTGGGAAGAGTTGGGAAAGCTTTATCCCCTCGATTTATTTGGTCCATCCTTTTGAGAATTCCTTGAGAGGATTGCTCGCATGTGTGCTTATGCGTTAGCCTTACCGCCTTAGTTCATTATCGCCACTATTCTTCGGCCAGAGTTGTCCGAGATGATGTCATGTACGTGTATTCATGTGAGTATGGGAGTTCGGAGCCAAATATACGTGCAGTACATAGCGTTCACACAATGCCATCCATACAATGCTATGTTTGGATTGGACCGAATTTAGAGGTAGATGAAGGATGCATCCTCGTAATAGAGGAGGATGAGGCCGGTGTCGGCTCTTGGATAAGGCGGGAGTCAGGTCCTGACGGGTGGCAAGACTCTATATCCTCTCTGGTGACAAGTCTTGTGGAAAACTCACGGGAGTGAAGAAGGAAAGCCACTTGGGAACGTGAGCTTTGGAAGTCTGAGAGAAAATCCGGACTTGTTTGTTGATATGTAATGTCTTGTAGTTAAATTTTTTGGTTCGAACTTAGAGCTTTTATGATATCTTAAGTTGCTAAACTTGAAAAATGTTTTGGTTATTGGAAGTGGGATGTTTGGGACTTCCGCCTCACTATGGAGAAGTTTGAAGGTACAATTGTATATGCTTGAATATATGTCTGGGAGCCGATGATAGAAAAGATAGTGCGATAATCGGTTGAACGTTGAGCATTGTTGAACGGAGTAAGCATAGTGTTGTTTGGTGAGCTATATTTCCGTGAAATGCCTCTTCGTTAATAGAGATGGGATGAACCGGTAATGGGTCGAATTGTTGGATGTGTAAATGTAACATTGTTTACCAAGCGCTCGGAGAAAACAGTACTGTTTGAAAGACTTGTGCATTAATTTCGGGGACAAGGCTCAAAACTTCTTTAGGGAGGAGAGGTTATCCAGGTTGCAATACCCGGGTTTACCCTTTGTTGTACAGTGATCCGGAGCATCTGTCCGTGATGTTGGTAGTTGTTTATATCTTGTTTGCATCCTCTTTAACTTTGTATAAGGTTTTAGGAGCCTTCGTTATGGGATGTGTTGTATGGGCGGTCAGCGTTTGTTTCAGGGTTCGGTTGTGTTTGGGGCCTAGTGTTGCGCCCCAGATTTTTGGAACCTTCGCTCGAGCGAGAGTATGAGTTTTGTGTCTGGTGGGGTCGAGCCAAGAGTGCCTTCGTCTCGATCGCGAGTGATGGCGTTCCTGGTTCTGGGTACCTGAGAGTTGTGTTTCTGTGCTTCCCGAGCGAAGTCTTTCATTGGGCTCGAGTCGGTTCTGGTGGTTTGTTCATTCGCTCAGACGCGAGATGTCGTCGCTTCGAGCGTCTAGCTTCTGGTTACATACAGACCTGGAGGGTGTTGAAGTTGTTGGCTCGAGGAGCATCTCCTTAGCTCGAGCGTACTTCTGAGTTTTTTGGCTCGAGCAAGAGTTCCTTGCTCGAGCGAGAGTTTCTGTGGTCTGGTCGCTCGAGGCGAACAAATGTCTTCGCTCGAGCGAGAGTGTTTTATATCAAAAGCGGACAGTAGCGTTTGAAACATCACTTTTTACTTTATTTTTTCTTTCAGAACAAAGCCCTTGATCCGGACACTCTCTCTCTAAACTTACACTCTCTCTAAGAGATTGATCTCCCTAGAGTGTGATCTAGCCTAGGGCCTTTGTTAAAAGATAGAGGGCGTTGAGAGCCTTTGGTTTATATCTGAAAAAGTTTGGATTTGGAGCACGTTGATCTTCGAGTTCTCAAATCTCCTTTTGGCTCAAACTTCGAGGTAGGGAATCCTACTCCTCTCATATGGATTTTGTCTTTAATGTTTAGCATTTTGAGATGTTGGGGTTGGTTTGGTAATCTTGGTAAAAGTTTGGGGGCTTTTGTGCAATTTTTACAGAAAGTTGGGGTTTTATTCATAATAAACCTAAGATGTTGATTGATTCCGTTGGAGATGAGAGAAAGTGGAATTAAATGTTGAATCATTGATGAAAATGGGACCTAAGGGTTGAAAATGGTAATTATGGATAATCAACCTAATTACTATTATTTAATAATTGGGATAATTAATTGTGAGAAATGATGGAAGAGGTGAAAATGTTGATTGAATATCCATTGGTGCATTTAATTTCTGTTTAACACAAGTCCCTCGTGCGGAGGACTCTAAAACTTTCGCGATACTAATTATAAAAGGATACGGTTCCTTGTTAAAATCGGGCTACGGGCCTAAGTAACACAAGTCCCTCGTGCTGGAGGACTCTAAACTTCGCAGTACTAAGTATAAAAGGGTACGGTCCTTGTTAAATCGGGCTACGGGCCTAAGTAACACAAGCCCTTGTGCTGAGGACTCTAAACTTTCGCAGTTACAAGTTGTAAAAAAGGGATACGTCCTTTCTTGGAAACAGTTACTATGTTTAAATCGGGCTACCGGGCCTAAGTTAACACCAGTCCCTTGTGCATGGAGGGACTATTAAACTTCGCAGTACCCTTGAGACGTAAAGCGATTACGGATCGATATACAGCCCTTAATATTTCTAATATTTTGATTGATGAATACGTTCATCCCTTGCTTCGCCGATGTCTGTAATATTTGATTTGAGTGAAATATGGTTCATCCCCTGCTTCGCGATGTTGTAATATTTGATTGATTGAAATACGGTTCATCCCAGCTTCGACGGAGTTGTAATATTTGACTTGATGAGATACGGCTATCCTTTGCTTCGCCGATGTTGTAAACCTGATTGATGGATACGGTTCATTCCTCGTTTTGCCGATGTCAGTAAGCATCCCTTGTGACTTGGATATTTGATTGATGAATACGGTTCATCCCTGTCTTGATAAAAGTTTGATCGTTGTTTTGAAAGACTCCGGCTTTATTCATGCAAACCTTTTTTAGTACCATTCACTGAGTATCCAAGCTCACCCTCTCTATATATATGTAGGTGATGAGCAGGACGTCGGCGACGCCTAGACTGTTTTGAAAGCCTGTTTTGGATCCGTGCTGTATGTCGGCTTTATTTTGTATTCATTGTCGGCGAGTCTTGAAAATCATGCTTCTTGGCTTGAAATTGTGCATTTTTATATGTCGCTCAAGAATCCTTTTGATCAAGATGTAATACGTATTTTGTTTGGTTGTATTCAAGTTTGTAAGATGAATGACATTGCATTTGATCTACGCACAGCTCTTATGGACACTTGTATTTGATTATTGCTTCCGCATTTGTGAGCCCCGTTCATTATACTCTGATGGTTTAAGTTTTTGAAGTTGGCCTTCGTAATTACGGATTACTGGCCATCACGGCACCAAACTAAATAGGGCAGTTGGGGTCGTGACAAAATAATCTTATTTGGAAATTAAAATAAAAAGGAAGTTGAATCGAAAAAAAGTAAATTAATTAAAATGGAAGTGAATAACAATGAAAATGAAGTTGCATAAAATTAACAAATGGAAGTTTATTCCAGAAACCAATATACCTTAACGATCTATTTGAAATTAAATAAAAAAGGAAGTTGAATAGAAAAATAACATGAACAAAATGGAATTTGAAAAAAAAATAAAAATAGAAGTTGCAGAAAATTAAAAAATGGAAGTTCATTCAAGAAACCACTATACCTTAACGATCTATTTGGAAATTATATAAAAAAGGAAGTTTCAATAGAAAAGTAAATTGAATTAAATGGATGTAAATAAAATAAAAATGAAGTTGATTGAAAATTAAAAATGGAAGTACATTTAAGAAACCACTATTCCTTAACGATCTATTTGGAAATTAAACAAAAAAAAAAAGGTGAATCGAAAGTAACTTGAATAAAAAAATGAAGTTGAATAAAAATAAAAATGGAAGTTTCAGAAAATTAAAAATGGAAGTTCATTCCAGAAACCACTATACCTTAACGATCTATTTGGAAATGAAATAAAAAAGGAAGTTTAATAGAAAGAGTAATTGAATAAAAATGGAAGTTGAATAAAAAAAAAATGAAAGTTGCAGAAAATTATAAATGGAAGTACATTCCAGAAACCACTATTCCTTAACGATTCTATTGGAAATTAAATAAAAAAGGAAGTTGAATAGAAAAGTAACTTGAATAAAATTGGAAGTTAAATATAAAAAAAATGGAAGTTTGCGAGTTTCTAGACCAAACCCTTATACGTGATACGATATTTTGGAAATTATAAATAAATATAAGGGAGTCGAATTAAAAACAAGTGATGAGAAAATAATCATACCGGAGGCAAGTTATGGAGCAACGTTCCAGATAGTAGAACATGGAAAGATTTGTTGGATGAATACACAATGAAGTTATTCCAAAGACACCCCACTCGATAATAAACGATCTATTTGGCATAGAATAAAAGAATTACAACATGATAAGTTACATTCCAAGCATACATAAATTTCAGGTAAGTGACTTTCAAAATTAATAAAAATTAAAAGAGAGGTATACAGAACAAATCATATATTGTTTAAAAGAATGGGAAGTTGCGTAAAAATCGAAATTCGATATTATGAATCACTATCAACTTCGTAAACTACATTTTAGGAGATAAATATTGAAAGGAAGTTGAATGAATGTAACTTGAATAAAAGTGGAAGTTGAATAAAAATAAAAAATGGAAGTGCAGAAAATTAAAAATGGGAAGTTCATTCAGAAACCAAATACCTTAGACGATCTATTTGGAAATTAAATAAAAAATGAAGTGGAATAGAAAGTAACGTTGAATAAAAAAGAAGTTGAATAAAAATAAAAATGGAAGTTGAAGAAAATTTAAAATGGTAGTTCATCAAGAACCACTATACCTTAACGATCTATTTGGAAATTAAATAAAAAAAGAAGTTAAATAGAAAAGTAAACTTGAAGAAAATGGAAGTTGAATAAAAAATAAAATGGAAGTTGCAGAAAATTAAAATGGAAGTTCATTCGAAACTATTATGCATTAACGATCTCATTCATGAAATTAAATAAAAAAAGGAAGTTTAATAGAAATGTAATAAATAAAAATGGAAGTTGAATAAAAATAAAAATGAAAGTTGCATAAAATTAAAAATGGAAGTTCATCCAGAAACCACTATACCTTAACGATTTATTTGGAAATTAAACAAAAAGGAATTTGACGAAAAGTAACTTCAATATAAAATAGAAGTTGAATGAAATTAAAAAATGGAAGTTGCACTAAATTAAAAATGGAAGTTCAATTCAAGAAACCAGTATACCTTAACTATCTATTTAGAAATAAATAAAAAAGGAAGCTGAATAGAAAAGTAACTTGAATAAAAATGGAAGTTGAATAAAAAATAAAAATGGAACGTGCAGAAAATTAAAATGGAAGTTCATCAAGAAACCACTATACCTTAACGATTATTTGGAAATTAAATAAAAAAGGAAGTTGAATAGAAAAGTAACTTGAATAAAATATGGAAGTTAAATAAAAATAAAAGTGGAGTTTGCAGAAAATTAAAAATGGAAGTTCATTCGAAAACATTATGCATTAACGATCTATCATTGAAATAAATAAAAAGGAAGTTTAATAGAAAAGTAAATTAAATAAAAATGGAAGTTGAATAAAATAAAAAAGTTAGCATAAAATTAAAATTGGAAGTCATTCCAGAAACACTATACCTTAACGATTTATTTGGAAATTAAAACAAAAAGGAATTTGAATCGAAAATAACTTCAATAAAATAGAAGTTGAATGAAAATAAAATGAAAGTTGCGGAAAAATTAAAAATGGAAGTTCATTCAAGAAACAGTTATACTTAACGATTATTAGAAATTTAAATAAAAAGGAAGTTGATAAAAATAAAAATGGAAGTTGTAGAAAATAAAATGGAAGTTCATTCAAGAAACTACTATACCTTAACCTATTGTGAAATTAATTAAAAAAGGAAGTTGAATAGAAAAGTAACTTGAATAAAAATGAGGTTGAATAAAAATAAAAGTGGAAGTTGCAGAAAATTAAAAACTGAAGTCATTCGAGAAAACCATTATACATTAACTATCAGAAATTAAAAAAAAGAGTTTAATAGAAATTAATAAATGGAAGTTGATAAAATAAAATTGAAAGTCCTGCATTAAAAATCGGAAGTCTATTTCGGAAACCACTATACCTTAACCTATCCATTTGAAATAGTATATAAAAAGAATTCGTAAAGGTGTATTAAGACAAATAGTAGAACGATTGAATAAAAAATATAAAAATGGAAGTTGCAAAAATTAAAAATGGAAACCACTATACCTGACGTCTATTTCGAAATTAGAATATGTAAATAACAAAGATAAGAGAGAATTGAATAAAAATTGGTTGAATAAAATAAATGAAGTTGCAAAAATTAAAAGGAAGTTCTTACAACACCACTATACCTTGACGATTTATTTGGAAATTAACAAAAAGGAGTTGAATCGAAAAGTAACTTCAATAAAGAATAGAAATTGAATAAAAATAAAAATGGAAGTTGCAGAAAATTAAAAATGGAATTCATTCAAGAAACCACTATACATTAACGATCTATTTGGAAATTAAATAAAAAAGCAAGTTGAATCAAAAGAAATTGAATGAAACTGGAAGTTGAATAAAATAAAAATGGAAGTTGCAGAAAATTAAAAATGGAAGTTTATTCAAGAAAACCACTATACCTTCAAACGATCTATTTGGAAATTAAATTAAAAAGGAAGTTGAATCGAAAAGGGAAATTGAATAAAAATGGTAGTTGAATAAAAAGAAAAATGAAGTTGCGTAAAATTAAAAATGGAAGTTCATTCCAGAAACCACTATACCTTAGACGATCTATTGGAAATTAAATAAAAAAAGGAAGTTGAATAGAAAAGGAAATCTGCAATAAAAATAGAAGTTGAATAAAATAAAACTGGAATTTGCAGAAATTTTAAAAATGGAAGTACACTTCAAGAAACCACTATTCCTGTAACGCCCTCAAAATAATAACAATTAACCCATCAAATTTTTTAAGACATGCATTGAGATGCAAAAAGTTCACATTCTTCCATTTATCCGATTCTATTATCATAAGTATACATTGTTAACAACAAAAAGCAAAATGCCCTACGGGCTTACAGCTTTCCAACGTAAACACTTGCTTACAACCAAAAGAGTACTACTCATAGCACGTTAAGCCCTTGGCTTGAGTTTACATGTAATACATCAAAAGTAAATCAACAAAGAGCCGTCTGCCTCTAGCCTCCCATGCTACGTCCTTGGAGGGTGGCATTGCATACCTTGTTACTTGAAAATGATATTCCCATATTAGGGATGAGCGCACAGGCCCAGAGAAATATACTTAAAGATTCACACGCCCAATTGAATTCAATGGCTTGATGTGATTAGTCTAGACGTGTGATAGACTGTGCACAAGCATCCAGCAGTAACATTCACCATATCATCGAATCACACGTCATATCGACTCTATGTAAGGGTACGCAGAAGTATACCTTTTTCATTTTACTCCCTCGTCCTACACTTGTCAGCTTCCTTCGTGTTCTCTCACACCGCGTATAACAAACAATATCCACATTCTTCAGATAAGCTAAAGTAAGCTATAATCACATTCTACAAGCAGATATGTAGTAACCACAATATCCACAGATAAGCATAAAGCTATATCCACACTTCACAAAGATAAGCACTATAAGCTCTGATCTTCACTTCTTTAGACAAGCATATGAGTTGTGTACTCGCGTACGCATTCATCCCTATCTCTCCCAACACTATTCCGGTTTAGAGGTAACACTGTCCCCTATCTTACTCCTAAACCGCGGAGTACATCCCCCATCTCCTCCTCGTGGTGTCTCACATTAACGGTTATCGTAACAGACCGCCTCGTGTCTTGATATACAATCACTCAATACAACAGATTAATGTATTCTATCAAACCGTCATTCCATGAACACATTCCATTGATTAGTTTTCCGTTTGCCTAATCATCTGTGCATTGCTCTAAACAACAAATCACGGACTATCCTCCACCGATAGCCCAACAGCATTATTTCG
>NW_021035650.1:0-14703 GCF_004153795.1 Camellia sinensis
GAGAAGATATATTCATCTCAGCCACCAAACAAGAAATGAAATATTGTCCTAGGAAGTAAGAAGTGAGAGTATGCTAACACGGAGAATGTTGAGATGGAAAGGGTGGTATTATGAAAAAAAGACCAACAAGAAAAGAATATTGTCCTATAGAAGAAAAGAAGCAGTGGCCAAAATTGTTTAAAAAGAGAAAAGTTAATTGGACATCGGTTTTGACATGTCCGCACAAATAAAACTAACCCACAAACATAGAAGTGAGTAGGGGGCCCAAGAAAAAAGAACTTGATTGCTTTGGATTTCAAGGAAGATACTTGGCATTAGCAATCTAGAGACAGATGCAATAAATTAGCACCCACCGCCCCTCCTCCCTCCCCCCCCAAAAAAAAATATTTGGATTTATGCTTCCTGATTTGAGTTTAAGTATTCTATTTGATATCAAGTAGTAGAAAAAACAAGCAAGATGCTACTTGTCATCTGAACCAGAGGTTCAACAGAGATAATGTGTCAGCACAAATCCAAATTCGCAGCTTTCACTAATTGGTTTCCATATTAGCAGGGTTTCAATATAGGACAGTAACTGCCACTGCATCAAACCAAGAACTCAGAAAACATATGAACTAAAAATCTAGGAAAGGAAAAGCACATATAGTGTTAAGACCTACTGTGTCTACTGCCATTATAGTAAATGTTTCAGTATACACTACCTCGCTCAAATTGTTTGTGTGGCACAAAAAACAAGAATTTAAAAATATTTTTGTGCCAAAATTTTCAATTTTTTTCCAACAAATTAAAATACTTGATAAGATCTTTAATTGGTGACATTTTTTTTGAATTTCGGTATGAGAATACTTTATTTTAAGTTAATTGTATTCTGGTGCCAACATACAATTTGGGACAGAGGGAGTAGATAATAATGTATCACTGAAAATACAGGACAACCATTGGTACACTGAAGTTTAAGTGATTTGTGCCCTAGTGTTGTAGATAGTAGTATATCAACTGAAATATAGGACACCATTGGGTACACTAAAACATCCCAAACCTGCATTCCAGCAATATCACAACAAATTACAGCCTTAAGCACCAAGTGGAATCCAAACCTAATGTATAACAGTGAATTCTATCTTAAATGTAGCAAAAAGACATACGCAAACAAGAATATGAAGACAAAAGGAAAGTTTCTCAACTCATGTACCAAATTGACTACTTTCTCAACAATAAATCAATAACAGAAATGAGCAGTGAACATAACTCAATTTTCTATATATGATTAGTAACATTTTAGTTATTACAAAAGCAAAGCATTATTATTAAAAAATCAGACCATGCAATACAGATAATACCTAGGAACACATTAACAGAGAATGAGAACAAGATTAATAGTATCGAAAGACAGTTATCTGTATATGTTTTATGTCATGGAAACTCCTTGATACTAACAGTCAATCATCAAGCATTTTCGCTCCAAGTAGTTTTCACATTCCCTGAATGTTAATTTTAAAAAAAATAAAAGGAAAAGGGAAAATGACACAAACTATGGTGTTGTCAAAAAATAAAATAAAATAATCCACAAAGATATGGAAATAATAATCAAATATCAAGACAGATACAGATGAAGCAATATATCCATAAAATATGGTAGCATTAACCAAACATTAAGGACATCACCAATAATTGGTGAGGTTGTGTAAATGCAAAACAATAGTTGGCCAGTCCAAGAGCACGGCCATGGAACAAAAATGTGTGTCCACGAAGTGTCCTAATGTGTCCAAGAAAAAATAATAATTAAAAAAAATAGACAAGTGAATAAGCACGTCCTTGCCATGTTGGACGTGGACACAACATCCATCTGGAGTGTCGGTGCTTTTCTGCTGGCCCAACAACAATTGATTTCATGCAACTTTCATGTTGAACAATTGAATACATAAATACCTCTTATTAGCCTTAATAATAGAAACTAATTTTAGTGGGTTGATTTTTATAAAACCATCATACTAGACTATCATTTAACAGATAGATCACTGAATTTGCCAACAGACAGAAAAGAAAATTCTTCTATTCTACACAAATTCTTGTCACAAGGACGCACAGTCATTTAGGCTAAACTTAGTTTGCATTCATGTTGTTTAGATATATAGTTTTACACAATTCACCATAATGTTGATTTTATTATTGGGTCTTGTTTAACATGTGCCCGCTAAGGCATATGTCAAAAGGTTTTTAAAAGATTATATATTCAATATTGCATGAACTTTTATGTATAATATACAATCATTTTACAAAATACTTTATTATATCCCCGGACAATTGCTCATCAAAAAGCCTCTGAGAAAGCTCTAATTATATTATTTAATCAATGCCACTATATACTCCATATGTTAGTACTTCCAACACTTAAAGACCTACTCAAAGGAGTTGGGAAAGAAAAGGCTCTCGAACCTCATAACCACATTTGCAAGGCTTCAGTTACCGAAGTTATTCATCAATGGGTATTTCACTACAAAATCAAAATTCAACAATACAATTTTTATCCAAGTAGAGAACAATGAAGTATGTGAAACCCAAAAATCAGAAGGGAAAAAAAAAGAAAAAGAAAAGAAAAAAAAAGACTACTTTAGCTTAATTCCATCAATTCATCAAAAGAAATACATAAGAAACAGAGCAAGATTCAGTTTTCATAGCACAGATCAAGTCAACCATAGTAACAGTAAGTCCACAAGCATTATTGATCTCTGACAAAACAAGAGAATTGAAAACAAAAAAATAGATCTAAGAAATGGATCATCAGAGTACTTACCACCAAAAACGCAAGGCAACAATTTGCATCAAAGAAACAAACAAAATCAATACCATGTTAGAGTACAGAAGTGAGAGAGAGAGAGAGAGAGTACATGGAGTGTCGACTTAAATGGTGCCCATGAGATCGGTGTGCCAGAGGTTGCGGTAGTTTTTGGCGGAGCTGCATCTTGTCTAGATGCTCTTGTGACGCCATTGACATGCTCAAAAACAGGAAACCCTAGCTGATAATGAAGAGGAGGAAGTATGAAGATTTTCGAAAACACTTTTGAAAAGCAGCCAAAACACTTGCCCCATTCCTACAACTTTTGGTAATCTAAGCTGGTTCATGTTTTCTAAGCTATTTTTTGGACCAACTAGGCATCTGAGAGATCTGTTTGAAGTAGCAATTGAGTGCGACTTCGACAATGCAAGCAATTTGGTCGATATCACAGAGATTTGGGGCTTGAGAGGGAGTGGAAGGACTCCGATTGAGGGTCGAGATTGAGTGGTTAGGTTACTTGTTTCAAGGGTGTGGTAGAGAGAAGGTTGGAGAGATCAAGAATCAAGACGATGACTCAAATCTGATTCAGATCTCGATGATTTTCTCAGAATCGGTGGAGGCACCAGTGGAGGAGAAGAAAATGAAAGATGAGCCGAGCTGGTGCGGTGGGTGTTTAGGTGGGGGAGAGAGAGAGAGAGAGAGAGAGAGAGGCACCAGCAATGAGGTGGGGGTGATGGAGAATCTATGTGAGATAGAACAATCTGATTTGTTTAAACAGAGAACAGGTGGCAACAATATTAAATGGTTTCCCTCTAATTTTTCACTCCAAAATTAGTTTTTGGTCGGCAAATGTTAATAATTGGCGACTAAAATTTTGTTGTAGCCAAAGCTTAATTAACGGTGACTAAAATATTAATTTGGCGACTAACTTTTTTTTGGTCAGAAAAAATAAATATACGACGACTAATTTTTTTTTGGTCGATGAAAATAAGTTTTTTGGCGACCAAAATTTTGGTCGCCAAAGATAAAAAATGATTTTTTATTTTCCATTCAGCAACTAAATAGTTTTAGTAGCCAAAACTCAATATATGGCGACTAAAATATTTTTAGTCACTGAAAATAAGTTTTTGGTGACCAAAATTTTGGTCGCCAAAAGATAAAAAATAATTGTTATTTTCCATTCGGTGACTAAATTGTTTTAGTAGCCAAAACTCAATATATGGCTGTAGACGTCCCCGAACGTCCCGGGAGGGAAATCCCGTTTTGTTCATACGGGCTCACTATAGTTTAGGACTCAAATGTCACGGTCCTGTATCTAATCTCGCAGAGTGCAATGCAAGACTGATAAATCATCAAAGAGTCCAAATCTGGCAAATCGTTTTGGAAAACAAATTTTTAGAAAGAAGTGCCAAACATGGACTGCTTTGCCAGATACAGAGTCGCCACCTAAATATTTTACTTTGGGGAATTTAGGAAACCCTGACTCGTTTGCCTAAGGCCACGTGTCCGTCATCACAAAAGTTACCTCGGCTCGGGAGCTTGGGTACGATTGGGGAAGGTCACTTCGTGAGCAACCCCACTCGCTCGATCAAAGATCGGCCTCTACTAACCATGATATCGAGTTTTGAAAACATTATGTGCTCTTATTCTGGTTATTAGCCTAGATTTACTATGTGATGTGCACAGCATAGAAGTATAGACCGGATCGCCTGAATTGGAACAAAACATTTCATGTTTGTTTTTGAAAACGGCTTGCTACTCGCAAGTAGGCTTAAAGTATAGATTTTGCCACCTTCGGGTGGGCTTAGAAAATATGGTTTTGCCACTATCTAGAGGGCTTAAAACTCGCAATCAATGAATTGTTCCAATCCAAGTAATCCAACCTTCACCCACAGGCATTCACGCAATTATATCACATAAGCACATAGCCTCATGGTAAGCATGCTATCATGACAGTCACTCACACACATGCAAGGATGCTAAAGCATAAACACTTACTGAGTACTCCAAGCCAAAATAGAAGCTATGTTAGAAATCCATGCATGATCCTAACTATGCTAAAATGTCTAATGCAACACATGCAGGAATGCAACTAAATAGGCTCAACTATCTAAGATGGCATTTTCAACTCGGAATTGAAATACAGATGCAGTTTAGTATGGATGCGCCGTGCCTCGATGCATGCAAGACAGATGAATGAATGCAAACATGCTATCATAAGTATGGCTAATTGAAACATGCCCTAATCTAACCATCATAAGCTTGTAAATAAAAGGGAAAAAGACGTGGGGTTGGAAGACATACCACACACACACACACACTTATTACAATTGTGCCCTCGCTCGGAGGGTCTGAATGAATAGTACAAACCATCTAGCTAATCTAAGCTAAATAACAAATTACAGCTAATTATTACACAAGATTAATTAATCAACAAATTAACTAAGTAAGCAATAAACTAGCATGAAAACTAAATACAATGGACTGCCTTAGCTCTGTTTCGGATGGCGAAGGGTGTATGCATGCTCGAGTCGCCTTGTTAGTAAATTCCATTGCGATGCCTCACCTCACCCTTGTTTGCAATTGATCTCAGAAACTTGCACAAAGCTCCAGAAGGCCGAAACTCCACCTTGGGAAGGCCACCGACCAGCTATTAGCATGGGAGACAACCTGCCGACCACCTTTTGTGGTGGAGACCAAAGAGGGTGGTCGGCCTGCCAGAAAATCTAGTCGGCCGACTAGTTTCCACCTCTGGTTTCTGGTTTTTCTGCAACAAAGGCAAGAGAGAGAAAAGGCAATGTATTTTCAACAAATGTGTGGATGAACACTCTCCCCGTCCTTGCACAAGCTCAAGGGAGTATAGTCCTCGATCCTCGTGCCACCAATCACGCATCTCGATGCATGATGGTCGAGAAGTCGAATTGTACGATTCGATGTGAAATGAATGCACATATAAGCAAGTAAAGCCAACAACTCTATCATGGACAGTCAAGAGTTTCGGCGACCGAGAATCGAGGCACGTTTCTTCACTTGGAGTACGAAACGTCCCTCGTTTCCCGTGTTCAGACTAAACCCTACTCCAAACACAAAGCAATGAGATGGCATACACAATGTGACTAACATGCAACCTAGCATACGCAATGCTATGGGCTAAAATGGCATACACAATGCACGTGACATAACATGGCATACACAATGCACTTACGAAGACTATCATGCGCACATGAACTAAATGGCATATACAAATGCAAGATGGACTTACACCAATATGAGTGGACCTCAGCCACACCCAAATCAGTGGCCATATGATGGAAATGAGACAACCGAAATACACGCAAACATGCATGGATGCAAAGGATCGACCCTAAGGCACAACATGTAACTCTAACAAAGCATGGAAAGGGATGACATATGGCATATAATGACACAAATTCCAGCTCTAAAGTAGCATATAAGATGGTCCCGAAACATGCAAACGACTCACACAATGCATGCTAGATGGCCCTGATACCAAAACTAGTGAAGTACGTTACACTAGAGGTACACAAAGCAATGCACAAATGAAAAAACCACCCCCAAACAGACCCTAGGCAGGTCCAAGATAGTAGGAAAATGGCCTAAAATGATGGCTCAAAGTGCATGGAAATGAAGCTCATTCAATGATCCGAAAACGAGGCATATAAGCACAACTCTCAAACACATTCAAAGAGTGGAAAACATGACAATATGGCATGCATGTAAGCTCTGATATATGATGTGTAATGGCCTCAAAACATGAAAACACCTCAGCATATGCATGTAATAGACCTCGAAACTCAAAGCTAAGCATGGATATTGAACTACACGCATGAAAAATAAGCATCATTCGACCATAAGACCCAAAAACAGAGCTAAGGCGGTCCAAAATATGCACAAAATCAGTTTAAGGCATGACCAAAAAGTGCTAAGAAAGATGGCCAAAACACCATGCCAAACAAGCCAGTGAACCATGATTTGCACTACAACTATATGAAGCACATGAGAGCTCACCAAACCAGCCAAAAACAGAAGTACGCCATGCTAAATCATGCCCAAAAACCCATGGAAACATGGTCAACGCATGCAAGAATGATGTGTCCCTTTGAAAGGCCAATAAGGGGGTTATTCTACACATGCATAATAGACATTCAACATGGCAAAACCACCTCTGGACAGAGGTCATGCAGGTTACAATACTCATCAAAAATGGCCTAGAGCATGGCTTTGAAACATGCAAATAGGGGCTCCTTTGTAAGGCCAACAAAGCTAGTAAACAAAACAAGGGGTGAAAGGGTCACCCCTCTCTGATTTTAAGGCTCAAAATAGTATGTTAGCCACTAAAAATCCACTGGATTTCAATGGCTAAAAGGTCAAAGAAAACACAATACGAAGGCCTAGATGCATGGCTCAAAACAAGATGAAAACAAGCATGCAAGGGAGTAGATGACCCCCAACAGAAAAAAGACCTTAAATAAACATGTTTAGAAGCTCAAAAAAAGACTTTTTTTAGTTTATGACAAAGCCTAAATATGCTTTCAAACTAGGCTAAAAGATGAAGCAAAATAGTGCTACAAAGAGGGAAATAGAGAGTTACCCTTTTAGAGCAGACCTCCAGCAACTTCTGGACCAATGTAGCAACCTTTCAACCTCTGAGAAACAGCTCCAAGGTGCTTGGATGGATGGTGGAAAGGTTAAGCTAAGGGTTGGTGTGTGATAGGCCAAGAACTATGGAGTTTTGGAGGCAATATAGAGATACAAGAGGGAGATATATAAATGTATGCTCCAGCACTTTTCTGAACCAAGGCCAAGGAGGGGAGGCCCTTCCTTTATAGAGGAGAAGGTCTAAAGTTTCTCAAAGAAGCTTAAAAGCTAGGCCAAACATCCTCCATACACGTGTATAGAGAATGCACCAAATGCCTCCCAGCTGGCATAGCTGAAACACACTCAGAGAGAGGAAAAAGCAGATGGCTGGCCGACCAGTTCAGGTGGTTGGCCGACCATGCCCCTTGGTCGGCCGACCAAGTTCAAAAGGGTCAAGCTCAAAAGGTGGTCGGCCAGCCCATATTGGTGGTCTCCCAGGTGAATGCAACTCAGTGGTGGTATGGGAGACCAGAAAATGTGGCTCAAAAGTAAGGGAGACCACCTACCAGTCAAGAAAACCGGCCGACTGGGGAATGGTGGTCTCTAAGAAGAAAATGTGGTTTCCCACCCTACTACCACCTTCCTAACAATGAAACTAGGGTCCATGCCAAAAATGAACCCACACCGATGCGAAACGAAGGTTCGAGGGCGAAAACGCGCAGCCAGGGGCCCCGAAAACTGACTATTAAGCATCGAAAGTGGCGTGCGACCACGAAGGTGGTCTCCCAGGCCACCGTGTCCCTCTAAGGAGAGAAAACAAGGTGTGTGCCAAAAACCAGATCAAACGGAGGTAGTTAAGCGGTCCTGAACCGAGGCACACAGCCGACTGCTCCAAAAATTGGAAACTGGTCTCCAAACGGGAAAAATGGCCTACGACCACGAAACGTAGCCTATAGCCACTGAGAGATGGTCTACAAGATCTCTCCCTCCCTCCAGGAAGAGAAAATAGAGAAAACAGGACTTGGTTCACAAACCGAGTGTAGACACCCCATTTTTGACCGTCCTCAAGACTTGGACGTCACCGTTTGAACACTCGGTGATTTTCCATGTTTGTGTTCGTTTGGAGTTCCCAGAGGTCTCGGCTCGCGCGCCTTGCCTCAGGATCTCCGAACTGGACTGTTTAGTGTCTGGTTTTACACCAAACACTTGTGTTTTCCTTTGGAGGGGCAGGGAATGCCTTGTGAGGCATCCCCACACATCACCGGCAGTAGCCAGAGGCCACCGGCTGGTTTTTGCTTCTATCGGCACTTTTTATTGCCGGTCGGCACTATTTGTTGCCGGTCAGCACTATTTAGTGCCGGTCGGCACTCCTTTTGGCCAAGATGGCATTTTTGGCCGGCCGACTACTGTGCATCTGCTTTTGCAGATATTTTAAAACAGCTGTCTTGCTTTTGCTCCCCTCCATACACGTGTATGGAGGGATCTCCCTCTTATGAAGCTTGTCTTGTAAGCTTTACAAGACAAAAGCTTCTATATAGAGAGGGGCTCTCTCTTGTTGCTAAGGTTAGAGAGTTTAGACATTTTAGGGAGAGGAAAACACAGACCAAGCCCTAGTTTTAGGGTTTGAGTTACATACACATCCTGTCTCTATATTATTCTTGTGTGTGTTTTAGTCCATACTATTGCACACAAAGCACCGTAGTGTTTCACCTTCCTCTTGAAACTGAGGTTTCCCTATAGGGACTGTTGTTGAAGTTTTGGGTGTGATTCCAAGCAAGGAGGAACCATTGGAGCATCATTTGTAAGAGGGTCCCTCAAGGTGAGAATCTAGTCCCATTATTCCCCATTTTTGCATTGATTTTCTACTGTCTTAAGAGCTATTTCGTGCTTATTGCTATAAACACAAAAGAAGTGTCTTATTTTTAGACCCTCTTGTTGTTTATTAAGGGTGTATTTGTGATTTGAGGTGTTTGACCCCTCTTCGGCCTTGAAAGGCCTTATTTTACAGTGCTCTTTGTGCTAGTTTTCGGGACTTTGGTGTTTGGGCCTGCTTTCCACCACTGAAATCTTGCGGGATTTCAGTGGTGAGGTTGGTGCCTTGAAGTCTCTAAAGGGAGAGGGCCACCCCCTCCTGTTTGTCTCTTGAAAAAGGGCAATGTTTTGGCCTCTAAGGAGAGCCTCATGTTTGAAGTGTGTATTGAGCCATGTATAGACTATTTTTCATGCCTTATTTTTCCATAATATAACATGATTTTTAAACTTGGTTTGGTACTCATGCATGCTTGCATAGTGCCATGTAATGCGTTAGTGACCCTTAAACATTCTTCGGTTGTTGCCCTTTTTTCTAGCATGTTTTAGCTTACATGTGTGAAGATTTTTTGTGCTTATCTGACATGTTTTAGTCTGTCCATAAGTTGTTTGGGTTGATTTTAGCCATGCTTATATAAGCCACTTTGCACCGGCGTGTTGCCTAAGTATGTGCAGTTAGCATGACATTTTGCATTGATTTGGTGATTTGGGGTCACCCTACATGTCTATTTTCAGTCCCATTTTCATGCCTATATGTTTTGCCTTGAATGCATCTTTTAATGCCTCATAAGCTTGTGTAGCAATGCTCCATGTTTTGCGATTATGCCACTTGCTGTTTGTTTTTGAGTCATCTTGGATGCCATCTAGTGTATTCTTAAGGCCTTGTATTAATATCCCAAAACGTCTATTTTTGGTCAATGAGTTCATGTAAGCCTGTTTGGTCTTGCTAAGTGTTAGTTCAATACTCCATTTGGTTGTTTTGAGCACTAGGCCATTGTTGCATGCTTGGCTTGATTTATGCTTGGTTCGGCACTGGCACCAAATGTTTTAGCATGATTTTAGAGCTCATGTTGCATCAAATTGTCCTGAAATCCCTTTGAGAGTGTGCTTGATATGTTGCTTGCCAATGCTTGAGGTTTGGCACCAATAACATGTGTATGTGTGCAATCGTGTGCTTAGCCTCCATTTTTGGGCATTTTGGCCACTGTTTTAGACCATTTAGGGCTGCTAATTTCATGTTTTTAGTCCATCTCTTATTTGGTTTGCCAGGCTTACTTGCAAATGTTTGCTTGTATGCTTTTCATAAGTACATTGCAATTGTCATCGTGCATGAATGTATAAACATGCTTAGGTTGCATTGCATCAACATGCATTCCTTTGCCCCTTTGATTTGATGATAGGAATTGGGCTTTGTTTTGTTTGATTGGTTTGCATTTCATTTGACATGAATGTTTCATACTTGATTCTTTGGGCCATCATGCGTGGAAATGCGTGATTGGTGGTCTGAGAAATCCGGAGGCACATGCCCCCTTTGAGTGCAATTACCAATATAAGGACATGGATTGGTGCAATATATACTTGAATTGTGCTGCCATGCTTTGCCTTGTCCCTCTGTTGCTGTCATTTGGCAGATTCTGCAGGAACACTCCTGTCTGACCGGCTGTGTAAGTGAGACCGGCAATAAATTTATCTGCCGGCAAAGCTTCATTTTGTTGCCGGTGGATACACCACACTGCCGGTAGTAAATCCCACTCAGCCGGCTGGCACTCCCAATGTCAGGGATGCAGTCCTGAGGTTTTGGCAGCCCCAGAGAAGTGAAGGAAGGAAAACAAGGCAGCTCATCATGGCGGCAGCGTTTCTCAAGGCGATTTTCCGTTTTCTTAGCTTAAGTTATTTTGCTTGTTGGATTAGGCATTTTAATATTAATTACCTCGCGTAGTTAATTAATTCTGTAAATATTTATTTGGTCCCTCCGAGTGAGGGGCAAATCTGTAATAAGTGTGTGTGGGTGGTGTTATGTCCTTCCATCCCCACTTCTTTCTCCCTTTATTTACTTGCTTATGATGGTAGATCCGGGCATCTTTAAATTAGCATATCCTTATGCTTACTGCATCGCGTGCATTCATGCATTTGTAAATTGCAATCATTAAGGCTGGTACATCAAAGGCTAAACTGCATCTGTACTTCAATTCACAAAATTGAATAATGTGGTAGTTGATCGCATTTCAACATGCCATGTTTAGGGTTAGCCGAGCCTGCCTAAATTGCATTTTTGCAAGTGTGGATGCATTAAGCCATTTTTAACATAAACAGGGCATGCCAATGTTTTGCTTAACTAGTTTACTGTTTTGGCACGGAGTACGATGTAGTATTATCGCTTAGCAATCCCGCATGCGGTGAAGTGTTGCCATGACAGTATGCCTGCCCATGCGGGCAAGTGCTTTATGTGTTAAAATTGTCTTAATGCCCGTGGCGTGAAGGTTGGAATTGTTTTGAGTTGGAAGAACTCCATGAATCCGTGTTTTAGTCTGACTTGCTGAGTTAAGCAAATCTAAAGCGCTTTTTTTCAAAACCGAAACTTCAGCGGATATGCAATGTTTATTCCCCAAATTAGGCAACATCTAAGTCTATACTTGTTTCTTGCTACGCCCTAACATAAGTAATTCTAGGCTAATAAATGGAACTATAGAACATGTAATGTTTTCCAAAATCGGATATCAGGTTAGTAGAGGCCGGTCTTCGGACCGGGCGAAGGGGGTGCTCATAGCTGACCTTCCCCGATCGTACTAAGCCTCCCGAGCCGAGCCAACTCCGGTGAGACGGACATGTGCCTTTCGGCACCGCCGTCAGGGTCCTAATTTCCTCTTTTACAAAAAAATATGTTAGGTGGGCCGAACTCTGTTATTGGCAAAGCAGTCCATGTTGGCACTAACTTTTTCAAAAAAATCTATTTCTCCAAAACGATTGCCAAGTTTGAAACTCTTTGGTTCAGAAATTAGAACCACGTACAACAAATCGAGAGTCCCAAACTGTAGTAGCATAAGCCCCCCCTCACGCGGGCCACGTCTACAAAGTTTTGCTACTCTCGCTGGGGATTAGAAACGAGCTTGCCTCAAACATCGTGGCATCCTGTTTTGGATCTCATTTATGTGTTTCTTTGCATTGCATGTGCATGGTGCGCCTAGGAACACAGTGTTGCCATCTGCCATTCCTGAGAACAGTTTGCGGACGGCTTTGTCTTGTCAAGGCACGACCAATAAGGCTTGACCGTCTATGGGCTCTGACAGGGGAACACAAACTCCCCGATTTTACCGAGCACTTTTCGACCATTTCGACCTAAGTGCATATGTTCGGATCATAGTGACCATTCCAAAGTTAGGAGTTTGCTTACCTCGATGTTAAGGTTGTTTGAGAAACCGTTGCGTGCGTAAGTGAAACCCTAGCTCTCTGACTAAAATAAGGACAGGGATCAACCCTACCCCCCAACATAGGGGTGCTTTTGGTTCTCTTTACTTGCTATGTCTTTTAGATGTATTTCTACTACAGGAGTACATTGTCAGTTTGCACAGTTTTTGAGTACAGACCTGAGGACACCCAGTATCAGATCAGTTATGTAGGAACTCAGTTATCCCGCGGTATCAGGGTTTCAGTTTTGAGAACAGTGGATTCTGGAACAGTGATCAGCAGTCAGGGTACAGTTGTTTGGCTACACCGCGTGTTTGAATCAGTTCTGTGGCTGAATATGCTGTCCCCCTGCTTTTTCCTTTCAGTTCAGAGAGTTGCAGAGTTTTGATAACAGAATAGCAGTGTCTCCCTTAGCTGAGGGCAGGATTTTATGGCGGCAAAAATTCAGAAGAAATTGTGATTGCGGCTGCATTGGAGCAGGGACCCGCTCCGTAGCGTAGGCCCCAGCATCAATAATGTCACATCCAACCAGGTCCGCCCGTTGTGCACCGCGGGTTGGGCTTCCCAGTTATACCAGGCTCGTGAGCCCACCACCTTGTGAATTGGATGGGGATTCATAGGGAACCTCCAGAGGTCCGTGCCGCATCTGGCCTATGGAATGTCGGCTTCACCACCAGCTGGCACCGATGCCATGGGGTCAAGGGAATTTCACACCACAGGAACCCCCGCTGACTGTGGCGGCATTGTGGATAGAGCTCAAGCCAACCAGAGGTGGCTTCAGCTACAGCCTGCGACATGGTCAGCACAATCGGCTTCGCTCTGAAGTAGGCACCCAAACCCTTGACCAGGCTGAGGCCGAGGAAAAGACAAAAATGAAGGCAGATGCCGATCTATTGAACAACTGTTGCTGGGCAGTCGAGCTCTTGAAAGCAGAGGGAATGAACAAGCACAAACATCTGCGATCGTGGAATCAAAGCCCTGTGATTTGATGCTTTCCCCACTCCAATGCAAAAGCCAGTTCAAGCCAGGCAGAAAATCGGATGGCCCCGTCATGCCAGACAATTCCTGTCTTTTCTCCAAATCCCCTTGCACCGGGAAAGGGTCAAAAAGCCAAGGCATGCCACCGACCTTCGCTAGCGCATCTGTCACAGAATTCCTCAAACTTCAAAGTAACCTGCCCCGAGGGCGCACGGTCTTCACCTCTACAATGCCTTTGTCTGGGCCCATACAATATTGGCCGAAGGAAATGGCATCTTAAAAACCTTTGGAGCCTCGTCCCCACATCCCGAGATCCCCTGCCACGCATGATGCTTACAGTTGTACTTGCGGCGTACCACCCACAGTCCGGCCACAGTACCGATGGTTGTTCCCAGCTTCGTCATGAAGTGCAAGATTTGATCGACAACAAGGTTATCCCCCCACCGGCCACCTCAGCCAATCCGTTACCACCCAGTTCTTTGGATTTCGAGGGCTCAGATACTGCGAGATGTAAAGTGAACCGCGCGCGGGCGACATTGGTTATTTGGATGTAGCGTCCTGGCACACATTTTGAGCGTGGTAAACCAAGTTTGGTAAATCCTGGCTTGGATATCCGAGTCCGTCTTTGTTTTGAGTCGTCCTTTGTCTTCAGGAGTCAGTCTTTGCTTACCGGTTCGCTTGTTGTGTCGAGTCACGTCCCCCTTTATATATAATACCAGGTGATTCTGGGGGTTGTGCTTCGAAACATCGTTTTGTTGTGTAATTAATCTGTTTTGTTTTGAAGTCTGTTTCTCTGCAAGGAGCCAGTTACACAACAAATCAACGGAACAAGCTGTTGCTATCTCAACTTCATGCTTTCATGCTACTTTCAGCCATAAGCCAAGAGAATTTGATTGGGCTGATCAGTACACTCCCTGCTCTCCTGCGCGCAAAACTCCATGCCATTAACCTAAGTTTTCAAAAAAAAAAAATAAAAAACACTTTGAAGCACTAGTGGTGATAAAAACGAAGAGGAAGGAATTCCTCGGGTTTGCAATTTTTGACCATTTCGAAGAGAGAGAAAGCGGCCTTAAAGCCTTTATGAATGATAAATCATTCTTGTCAGCCGTGAGTACTGAAGAAGGATCTGACTTAAT
>NW_021035654.1:0-10556 GCF_004153795.1 Camellia sinensis
GGATGCATAACTTGCTTCAACAAATAACCTCGGATAACAAATCCATGAGCAGAAAGACGTCAAGTTAGTCGAGGGGAACATACAAAGAAGCAGACCGATGCGATTATTAATAATGAGAACAGAACCTCCACCCGGTATGCAGAGGAGAAGATGTCTGCGGGAAGGACGACGAGATAAGGAAATGCCCGAACAAATTGGCAGACCTACCAAGTCGCGTCTGTCAGTTTCATTGATTAGGAAATACAACGTCATTGCATGCTTACCTTCTGTTACAAGACACCGCCGATTCGGCAGCCAGGAAATATGCTAGAAATGGGGCAGAAGAATATTTCTCTGCAGATCCACTCAGCATAAACAAGACTAATAAGGACTTCTCACCGAGCCTTCACGAAGTTGGTAGGAAAAGTTGATGAAATGAGAGTCTCAAAAGACACATCGTACCAAAGAAGCCTACACCAAAGAACATCGACATGTTCAAAGGAAGGAGCTTTGTTTCGACATGACTAATGGAGGGAGGTCCAAGAGGACTCATAATGACACCGAGAGTAGCGCACCAAAAAGGCTAAAATTCATTGATAGCCGAGCTCTTGGACGGACTAATGAGGATTTTAGGGATTACCTCCAGAGAAAGCGACAAGATGTCGAGGTAACCTCTCTGGTCAAGCCGATAACGCCGTTTTCGGTAGAATTGGACAAATTTGAGGCGCCGAAAATGTTCCACATGCCGAGATTCGAGATATACGACAGTAAGTTTGACCCTAACTTTCACGTCGGCCTGTACCTGAACTCAATGGCACTGTACACCGGGAACGAGCCGTTGCTCTGCAAGGTGTTCCCCTCATCCTTTGGGGAAATCACATCAGACTGGTTTCACAAGTTGCTGAAAGAAACTGTGAAAAACTAGGAAAGCCTGGCCTAGATGTTCGTGGCCAGATTTGTGACAAACAAACTATAGCCGTTGAGGGTGGACTCTCTAATGGCTCTGAGAATTGGTGAGGATGAATGCCTCAGGGCTTATGCCAAAAGGTACTATGAGGTGTTTAACCGAATACCAGGGTGCAACCAAGAGGTGTCGGTCATGTCTTTTAAGAACGGCCTGAACGAAAACTGTCTGCTTCGAAAATCACTGGCAAAGACACTGCCAAAAAGTATGGAGGAACTCATGGCCAAGATCGAGAAGTATGTGAGAGCCGAGGAAGACACGCTAGGGACAAATGTGCCGAAACAAGAGAAAAGAAAACGGCTCGCCGAAGCGAAGCCGAGGTAATATACACTTTAATAGACAAGAAGCAGGACTGAGGCTGCACAGGCAGTCACTACCGTATTCTGAATTCCGGTTTACAAAGTCCTGGAAAGAATCCGGAATCAGCCCTATTATAGAGTACCAGAGAAGATTCTTGGCGAATTTATGGAAAAAAGTCTGGGGAAGCGCTGTGCCTACCACAATGAGGATGGACATTTGACTCAGGGGTGTAGAACCCTAAAGGCACATCTAGAAGATCTAGTAAGACAAGATCATTTAAGGGCCCTAGTAGATGAGGCTAGAACAAGGGAAGAACAAGCGAGGCTGCCTCAAGCACCAGCAGCACAACCTCCACCAGCACCACAACTGCAAGCGGGCGGACCTCGAGTGATCAATGATTCACTCGAAGGTCAATGAGAACGAGATACGTGGGGAAACTCAGAAGGTGAAACACTTACATCATGTGTATCAGGTCTAGCAGAAAAGACCTAAGGCAGACGAGTACCAAGGACCAATGGTTTTCTTTATTAAAGACGACCTAGACATGGTGCAACATCTATACAACGATGCCCTGGTAATATCCCTCAAGGTTGTAAAGCGCCAGGTAAAGCGCATTCTAATTGACCAGGGCAGCTCTTGTGACATCATGTATGTTAGATGTTACAAGGAGCTTGGTCTTCACAAAGATGATCTGGAGCATTCTAATGGTCCAATGGTTGGGGTCAACGGAATACTGACGTGGCCCCTGGGAGCAATAAGTTTACAGGTGCAGGCTGGCACCTAGAAGGTAAACACAGAGTTCACAATAATTGACTCCCCATCCTCTTACAATGTTGTCCTAGGAAGGCCATGGCTGCATGCAATGGGGCATGTTCCCTTCACACTGCACTAGCTGTTGCGGTTCCCAACAAAGCATAGAATTGAGGAGGGCAGAAGAGATCAGGTACAGGCAAAGAATTGCTCCATGGCAGCAATGAAATACACCCGTAACATACGAGAAGCGGAGACAGTAGAGATTGAGGACGACGACATGGAGGTCCTGGAGGACGTCGGCAAAGAACCAATAGAGAAAAGTGAGGAAGCCCTGAAGAAAATCCTAGTCCAACAAGGGGACGAAGAGCGTTTCTTCCTACTCGGCTCAGGATTGGTCGAGGAGGAGGAAAGAGAGCTAGAAGCCTTCTTACGAGCACACATTTAGGTGTTTGCCTGGACGCCATACGAGATGCTTGGCATTAACCTCGAGGTTACTTGCCATAGACTGAATGTAGATAGGTTGGCTAAACCTGTCATTCAACGAGCTAGAAGGCTGACCTTGATGCATGTTGAGGCAGTAGAAGATAAGGTGGATAAATTGCTGGAAGTTAGAGCCATTCGAAAAGTAAACTATCTAACATGGTTGTCAAACACAATTGTTGTGAAGAAGAAAAATGGGAAATGGACGGTCTGTGTGGACCTCACTAGCCTGAATAAGGCTTGTCCCAAAGATAATTTTCTGCTCCCCAAAATCGATCAATTGGTAGATGTCACTTCAGGGCATAGAAGGATGAGCTTCCTAGACACTTATAGGGGGTACCATCAGATAGCCATGTACCCCTCCCAGATGAGAAGAAGACTACATTTATCACCCCAAAAAGGCTGTATTGCTACAGAGTGATACCTTTCGAGTTAAAAAATGCAGGAGCAACTTACTAGAGATTGGTAACTGAGATGTTCAGACATCTAATAGGCAAAATAGTGGAGGTATTCATTGATGACATGGTCATGATGACCAAAGAGCCTAAGGACCATCTGGCCGACCTGAAAGCAGTCTTTAATATCCTGAGGACATTTCGGCTCCGACTCAATGCGTCAAAGTGCACATTTGAAGTTGGGTCAGGAAAGTTCCTGGGATACTTGGTTACCAGAAGGGGCATTGAAGCGAGCCCAGATCAGTTTAAGGCCATCTTGAACTTGAAGAGCCCGACATCGACAAAACACGTACAGATGTTGACTGGAAGGGCCGTAACTCTGAATAGATTCATAAGCAGAAGTTCTGAAAAATGCAAACCTTTTTTTAGTTTAGTGAAGAAGGCCATAGATTTCTTGTGGACAGAAGAGTGCGAAGTCGCCTTGGCCAACTTGAAGAAATACCTGACCACAGCTCCAGTGCTCTCAAATCCAGTACTTGGAGAGGAACTATTCTTATACTTGGCGGTTTCGGAGCATGCAGTAAGTGCAGTAATAATCAGAGAAGAGAAGAGAGAACAAAGGGCAGTGTACTACGTGAGTAAAACCCTAGTGGATGCATAGACCACATACTTAACCTTGGAGAAACTGACACTAGCCTTAGTAATGACTTCCAAGATTGTGGTATTAACTGAGCATCCTTTGAAGTCCCTGTAGCAGTAAGTAGATCTGACCAGCAGGATAGCCAGATTGGCAGTGGTGTTGGGCCAATACGACCTGGAATTCAAACCTAGAACAACAATCAAATGCCAGGTTTTGGCCGACTTCGTGGCCGAGTTCACACCTGGCGCCATCCCACACCAGGCTCCGTTGAGTCGCAGTTTAGGATGTCCATGTGAAAACTCACATTTAATTATTCTTAAAAGAAAATAAATAAATAAATTAATTAATTAATTAATTAATTTATCCAGAGTCTATCTGAAATATATATTAAAGCTCTAGGTAAGGAATCCAACCCCTCTTTGTTGTGTTTAAAGCTCAATTTCATGTAAGGATTCTTTGAGCCTTCTAGTGATTCAAGTCTAGAATTGGTCATTGTTGTTGATTTGCGAACTCATTCATGCATGCATGTTTGTATTGTAGGATGCTTGAGTTGTTTTCATGGCAAAAGTTACATGCATGTCCTATCTTTGTGGTCATACTCCAGTGAATTCATCATGTTCTGAAGCAAAGAGTCCATTTGAACAAGCTTTGGAGCTTTAATTTGGTTTTTAAAACTCATTGCATGACCATGTTTGAATGTTGTTCTTGAAAATAGGCGTTTGAAAATGTGGTTTTTTAAATTGACTCACCTTGGGGCTTGAATTCACCAAATGAGCTTTGAAACTTGTTATACATTGAATTAGTTATGTTTCCAGGAATTTGGGCCAAGAGGTCGAGGTTGGAGTTGGTAGAATGCTTGCCGTTTGAGCATTGGGAGGCCAGATCTGGAAATTCCAGAATTTGGCTTCCTCGCTCGAGCGAAGGATCCCCGCTCGAGCGAGCACCTTTGTCCAGGGCTCTGCTCGAGCGGACCATCGAGCGACCATCGCGGCGTTAAAATCTCAGCATCCAGTATTTTTACTGGTTTTGCAGGACGCTCGAGCGAGGATTCCTCGCTTCGAGCGAAGCCTTTGATTTTGGAACTTACGCTCGAGCGGAGAAAAAGTCCCGCTCGAGCGAGGCCTCCTAGTTTCAGCAAACTTTGCAAAATGTTTTCTAAGTGTATTTGCATTCCTCATCCATCCTAGCATTCTTAGGCTTGTTTAAGACATTAGATGAGGATATCGTTGTAGAACACACCAAGGCAAATTAGGGATTAAGTTATTGATATTCCCAAACTGTGTTAGCTTAGTGTGTGTTCAACCTGTTGAACTGTTGTAGGTTGGCGACTGGGGGACACGCTCTAGCATATTGTAGCCCAGAACTCTGTGAAGTAACGATTGTGTAAAAGATTGTTCACAAATGATTATCTTTCTGATTATGAACTGCCAACTGTTTACTGAACTGATATTGTTTACTGAATGGAATGTACGTACCTTTATTTCTGTTTATGAACTATACTGTGGCATCCTTAGCAAACACTAACTGTTTACTGTTACTGTTACTGTTAACAGAGATCTCTGTCGGTTCCCCTCGTGGAGCACTACTGTTACTGACTTGATGGCCATCATTACTGCGGTCTTTTAAGACCTACTGTCACTGTTATGCTAATGGAAATTACCACATTATGGAGTTTACTGTACTGAACAATCTGAAATACTGATTTGAATTTTGAACTGTTTCCATTACGTAAGGACATTCATTCTAACCCCTTTTACGCTTTTGTTATTCAACTGGGCTTTAGCTCAACTGCCATTATATATGTAGTGTACAGGCACCAGATCGGAGCTGGAGCGTCAGCGGTAACTCCAGTTTTGTCACGCCAGCCTTTGTGGCTCACTGCGAGGGTTCCGAGTTGCCATCTATTGGCTTGGGGGTGTTTGTTTGTTTTTCCCCCGCTGTCTTCATACTGTCTAACTGTTACTGATATAGGACTGACTGTTTACCGTAACTGTTATTTCAATTGGATAGGTCCCCTGTACTGTGTTGATTGTAAAATTTTGTATAGACCGGTTACCTGTTTTTGTACAGACGCGGATGTTTTCTGTACTGTTATGTAGGGTTAAGTCCCTTAGTTTGAGATGGATGTCAATATTGTACATTACTTTCCTGTACTGTTATGTATGAATGCATGAAAAATCCTTTGTGGCATACAGACTGTCACAAGCTCATTGGACATTGTTTAATTACTGTATGGCTTCGCCAGGCCCTGTACTTCTGTTTGACTGTCTTACTGTTAGCAGGCCTTCCGGTAATCTCAGATTACTGGCCGCGTTACGGTGCTCAAACCCATAGGGCCGGGTGGGTTCGTGACATCTGCCATCATATAATTAAGTCTAAAGTTATTCGTCATGTTTTAATCAGAAACATCGCCAAACTTAGTTCAATTATATTATATTGCAGTATAATTCAACTCTGCCATATAATAAAGGTCTAAGTTTATTTGTCATGTTTTCAATCAGAAACATCGCCATAAGTCTTTTCAGCTCCAATCACACAATTTTTCCAATATTCACACAAACTAAAACTTTATTAATACCTCGCGCTAATAAATTAAACATAAACAAAAAAATCTAATTGATAGAAAAAACTTCAAATTGCAAGTGTTCCAGGCTTGGTAACCTTTGCTAATCACGTACACAAGCCGATATGCAACCATTGCCAGCTACCGCAGATGATTTTTCTAAGGTCCCTCCCAATTTTGGGCCAAGCTGCCCTCTCCCTGGGATCCTTCTTGTTGCCGACCACCTCCTCAGCACAAGGTCCCCAACTTTTTTGAATTCTCTGGGTTAAACCTTTTGTTGTAAGCCCTAGCAAGTTGTTGCTGTAGCCCTCAGCCGAATTGTTGCTTTCTCCCTTCTTCTATCCACAGGTCCAGATCCCGGGCAGGGAATTGCCTCATTAGTCTCATTCTCTACTCCCTGGGTTCTGATTCCTGGGATGCAGGACTTCTAATGGGATTACTGCCTCTGCTACCATAAGCATGGCAAATGGGGATTCCCTAGTTGATCTTCTCGACGTAGTCCGTATGCGCAGAGCATTAGCCAACTCATCTATCCATTTTCCTTTAGATGCTTCTAGCCTTTCTTGATCCCCAACCAAGATAGTTTTTGTTGGACGCTTTTGCTGACCATTGCTTTTGAAGGCAAACTTGGAGTGGAGTTAGTTGTTCTTTTATTTTGTACTTGGCACACAAGGCTTCTTGATTGCTTACTGTTAAACTGTGTGCCATTGTCTACTATTATTGGCCCTTGGGATTCCCGAACCTGGTTGGGGATCTCGAACCTGGGTGATGATGTTCTTCTATATGAAGTTTCTTAATCAATGTCCGAATCTTTACAGGGGTTTCAGCTTCTACCTACTGGTGAAGTAATCTGTTGCTACCAGTTAGGAACTTCCTTTATCCAAGTCGCTTTAAGGCAATGTCAATAAGATTCATGCCCCACTGGGCAAATGCCAGGTGCTGGATATTGGGTTTAAATCTGCTGCTGGTGGTGTATCAAAGGTGCAAACCCTGACACTTCTACACTTTCTAACATAAGCTTCAGGCATCTTCTACATTATAGGGCCACCAGTACCCTGAGTAATGGCCCTATGAGCAAGTGACCTGCCCCAGTTGTGGTTTCCAACATTACTCCTTCATGTATTCATACAGGAAAGTCTTCAACTTGTGAAAGGATGCACACACCTCAAAAGGAGACCAATAAAAGAATCTTCTGTAGAGATGTCCTTTATGTCAGACTGAACCTTCCAACTTCAGTCTGATCTTGTGTGTTTGTTTGTGATCATCTGAAAAACTTCACATCTTTAAGAACACTTCTATCGCATCCATCCAACTTGGTCCTATCTCCACACATATTGCTTTCATACTTTTGTGTTCGCGTGGTTCTACGCTTGGGCCTGACAAAATAGTCAAACCATTATTTCCTTGCCTCTCTGATTTATTGCCACTAGCCAGGTTAGCCAAGGCATTCAGCATGCGCTATTGTCATCTCGCTAACTTGTTATAGTCGAAAATCTTAGAATAAGGGCTACCAACCCTGACACCTCATTACATAGGCCATCATTCTTTCACTCGGGCTGCGTTATTCGCCTGTTGCTTGGTTGACATAAGCTTGGGGAGTCACAGAAGACCACCACCTCGTCGGCTTCCATTGTGTTGCCAACTTCAATCCTGCGATCAATGCTTCGTATTCTGCTTCGTTGTTGAGGCTTTTAAACCCCAAAACGAATAGATTGTTCAGCATCCCCCCATCTAGCGGGATTTTAACCTTTAAAGTGCTACTCCTGCCCCTGCTCCTAACGATTGAACTCCCATCACAAACAGGCGGAAGGAGTCACCGAGTAAATTCGCAGGGCCTGAGTTTCTCTTCTTTCTTTCTGTTCTACTTGTCCCCAGTGGGTTTCTCTTGTTCACCTGGATTTGCACGCCCCAATATGTGGGGAGGACGGCATTAAATAAGATTTATAATTTAAAATCAATTTTGTTAATAGCTAACCCCTCCATCAATGGTTGTCACCCATATTTGCTTAGCATTGAATTAAAACCCAGAAATATAAAGTTCTTAAAATTACAACTTCAACTAAAAACTTAAAAAATTAGTCTTAGTACATTAAAAACAAACACGAATAAAACCAAAAAAAAACTTAAAACTTAGGAAAAATGGTTCATGGATCTTTGGCACTTTTCAAGCTAACCAAGGCTTGAGTGGTCGCCTTGCAAGGCCTCGGTGTTCCTTCGGTTCTTCCGACCTTGGCAAAAAGCCAGCGGCCGACGGAATGCCAGCGACGCCGCAGAGCTCAATTAGATACTGCAACCCGAAAATACCCCCCCGATATAATACTTCACAAATTTATGGAATAATGTGTAGAACAACATAAAAGTAACATTTCAGTAAGACATAAAAGGAATGTTATCAGTCTGAAAGAATAACAATAGTAATAATAATCCAAATAAAAAAAATATAAACAATGGAAGCAATATTCATCATAAGGAGTTTGCCCACATTTCTTTTAAATTTCATATATTTAGTTTATCAGATAAATTTAAGTAACTCCCGTGGAAGCATTATTTCCAACTCCAACTCTAGCATATGACCACGGGAAATTTTGACTTCTCCTGTTTCAATGTCCAAAAGTTACGTACTGTAACTTACCAAATGATGCCCACGCCCAAGGTTACATACCCGAGTCGTGACATCACGGTTTTGCTTCAAGGGAACGGTCTATGTTGTTGCACCCGCACCACCAACCTTATATCGGCCTACACCATAAGAGCCGAAATTACCTTCCCGTGCCATGTTAGGTTCGCAATCACTTGCGCAAGATTTCTAAACCCGCCACTCACCCATTCACTTTTTAAATTTTATAATGTATCACTTTGGTTTAATTTTCGTGTTCTTTACTTGTGGTGATATTCACAATAACTCAACAGTATATTACCAATAACGTTAGACCAACCTCATTAAAATCTCCAATATAATAATATTACACATGGTCACCACAATAGTTAAACCAATGTACAAATTTAAATAAACAAATTTATTTAAACTATGGGGTATGAAATAATAATTTAGATACCAATAAATCATAATTAACACACATTGCATGGATTTTTAATCTAAATATTAGACTAGCACAATATTAAATTTTAGTCCAAATAATATAATGAAGAGAAAATTTTATTCCTTCATGAATTTGCCAAATTTTCATACTGTATATCTCGCAAAAAATTATAAAATAAATTACTTATACAACTCTAAAATTCATATAAATCTACAGAATACTCAATAAACATTTTATGGTCATTTTTCAGAAAGCATTTTCCAAAATAAATTATAAATAATTCTTAAAAATTTCAAGAAAGTTTATGACACAGATTTATCACTATTTTAAAAATTAATTCCATACTTAAATTTATAAATAAATTCCATTAATATAAAATTTATTATGAACTAGACTTCTCAAATTTCATTTTTGTTTATTAATTACCAGATTTCGTTTTAATAACTTTTTTTAATGATTTTTCAAACATATAGTAAAATCTGCCCATAGCTCCAGATTTGTAAAATCTATATTAAATTCGTAAAAAAACTCAATAATTGTTGAAACAATTATGGATGAAGTAGACATTCATTATAAACAACTTTGTAGAAGAAATTCATCTCAAAATTTTGAGTATAAAATTGTCTAAAAATTTGTACAACTTTCTGGCAGATCAGGACCAAATAAAAACTTCAATCCTCTCTTTAATGGTATAAGCTACACATGCAAGCCTATTTCCACAATAATAACATGACTTTAGATTATCAATATTTTTCAAATCTTTGATATACACATCACAAGATTAACATACATATATATAAAAATTTCTATCTATAAATTAGTCATTTTATCACATAAGTATAATCTGAAAATTTCAACAATTAAACAAATGAGAGGGTTGAGAGGATTTTCTTACTTAGTTGTAGATTTGAAATTGAATAGTGAAATGGTAGGAAAATATGTAACCCCCTTAACTCCTCTCTTATTAACTCACTCCACTTCGCAGATTTATTTTCTCAAGTTTTCTTTGCATGCTCTAATCAAAGAGTAGCATGCATATATATAAGCATGTTGCTGATGGCGTTCCTTTCCTCTCTCTCTCTCTCTCTCTCGCTCTCTCTCTCATTTCTTTTCATTATTCTATGTAGCCACTTTCTCTCAATTCCAAGGAGTATGATGGGGTTGTGGTTCCCATATTAACATGCAAACCAAGCATGTGGAAAAGTTGCCACCAAAATCTCAGGTTTAATTCTTTTTTTTTTTTTTGTATTTGTGTGGGTTTTCTTAAAATTGACTACACTTAAGATTTTTAACTAAGTATTTAGTAAGATAATTATTCATATTTGAATCAATATTAAAATAATTTATAAACAACCAAATATTGAACACCCACAAAATTTTATTCTTAATAATATGTCTTGTAGTTAATTGAATTGGGTTAATTTAAAACTAACTTTTACAC
>NW_021035661.1:0-12889 GCF_004153795.1 Camellia sinensis
AAAGCAAACTTGAAAACTAATCAATGAAGTGTGTCATGGAAACTGACGCTTGATGGAATACATTAACTATATGTATTGAGTGATTGTATATAGAACCATTGTGTTTTGTATACGTTATGTGTAGAGGAGGAGGATGGGGATGTACTCCGCGGTTTAGGGGAAGATAGGGATGTACCTCTAAACCGGATAGTGTTGGAGAGAAGATAGGGATGAACTCCGTAGAAACAGCTCATATTGCTTGTCTAGAGAAGTGAAGATAGAGCTTATATGCTTATCTTTGTGAAGTGTGGATATAGCTTATATGCTTATCTGTGGATATTGTTGTTATACATATCTGTTGTAGAATGTGGATATGGCTTATTGCTTATCTGAGAATGTGGATATTGTTGTTATACATATCTGTTGAGAATGTGGGTAGTGCTTTTATGCCTATCTGTTGAAAAAGGGGAAAATGAAAGGAATCTTGGACTGCATAAGTCGTATGACATAAATTTGTGATTTATGTGATTGTTATCAGTGTTTAGCCATCTATCAATTGCTAATATTTAGTCATTGTTCATGGGTTGTTTAGTGTATTTCTACTGGGGCTGTGGCTCACCCTATATGGGAATATCATTTTCAGGTGCAGGAAGCATGCCACCTCCAAGGACATAGCTTGGGAGGCTAGTGGCGGGGCATAATTGTCGTTTTACTTTTTGATGTATTACATGTAAATACAAGCCAAGGGCTTAATGTGTATGAGATAGTACTCTTTTGTTGTAACCAAGTGTTAACTTGGAAAGTGTAAGCCCGGAGGGCATTTTGCTTTTGTTGTTAACATGTAATACTTATGTATTAAGACTCTGAAGAAATGGAAGAATATGCGTTATTTCATATGTCAATGCATGTCTTATTTGTTGGGTTTAATGTTATTATTTTGAGGGCGTTACAAAATAAGAAATAATATTAGGAAGCATAAAAATGTGAGAATATGAAAGATGTGTAGATGAATTGAAAAATATAAGAAAGAGAAATATATACACACAAAGTAACAAACACTAAAAAATACATATAAAATAAGAAAATAATATTACACTGACCTTGTAATGATTTTTTTCATATCATCAAACTTGCAAAATGTAACAATGAGAGAAGATGAGTTATTCTGAGAAATAAAAGATGGATAGATGAGAAAATGATTGAATTTGATGGAATAAATTGAATAGAGAGTGTGTGTGTGTTGAAAGTTATAGAGTTCTGGGTTTTTTTTTTTTTTTATTAAATTGAGATTGAGAGTGAGATAGATATTATTGTAGGTGATGGATATGGATGAATATTTTATTATTTGGGGATAAATATTATTGTTGGTGATGGATATGGATGAATATTTTAATATTTTATATTTTATATAGGGAGAGGGTGTGTTGAAAAGGCTTGAAGAGGAAAAAGAGAGGTGAAAGACAGTGCCACGTAATATTTTTTTTCTTTCAAAATTATGAGAATTTTAAGATTCAGTTTTGAAATTTTTTGACAAAATAACTACATTTGGTTAAAATATATAGTAATATATATATTATATATATATTTATTCTATCTATACTATTATATAAATAAAATGGGGTTTTTAACCCCAACGTTGTGGAGTTCCAATCTCCCAATCTAAATTTCCTTGATTTTTGATTTTTAAAAAAAAAACATTAGCATTTATTAATTTCTCCTAACCCCCAAGTCTTACCCTCATAATTACACTTTAATGTATTAAAACAAACATAAAAAAAAATTATTTGAAATCCAACACATATGAATTTCTTGAAAAGTCCCAACACATATGATTATTATCCCTTATAATAACACTTTAATGCATTAAGAACAAGTCTAACCCCAAGTTCTTACTCTCATAATAACACTTTAATGTATTAAGAACAAACATAAAAAGAATTATTTCAAATCCAAACACATATGAATTCCTTGAAAAGTCCACACACATATGATTATTATCCCTTATAATAACACTTTAATATATTAAGAACAAGCATAAAAAAAATTTCTTGAAAAGTCCAACACATATGATATTTTCAAAATATTAAACTTTAATATAAATATATAAAAAAAGAAGCATTTAATTTCTTGAAAAATCCAACACATATGATTATTATCAAAAATATTTAAAATTTAATATAATATAAAAAAGGAAAAAAAAAAAGACATTTTTTTTTTTAAAAAAGGAAGACATTTAAAAATCACAATTCACATGTATAGATAATTGTAAATATATTAAGGAAAATAGGGTTTTTAAACCCCAAGCCTTATGGGAGCTTCAATCTCTCAATCTTAATTTTCTAAATTTTTTATTAAAAAAAAAAAACCTCAGCATTTATTGATTTGGTCAAAATCTCCTGATCAGCATTTATTAACTTTTTTCAATCCGCATGCCTGCATTTATTGATTTGGTCCAAATCCCTCATTAGCATTTAAAATCCCCTCACACAAATAATTATAGATACAACTTGTGCATAGTTACTGTCGTAGCCTTTTTAATTTCTTCTGTACACTATGGTTAGTGATAAGATTATTAAATTTTTTTTATAGAAAAATCTTTAAAAACATAATTTATATATTAAAAACAATTAAAACAAATATAAATATCTATAATTATTCCGTGCATAGCACGGGTGACAGGCTTGTCACGCCCTCAAAATAATAACATTAAACCCATCAATATAGTCATGCATTGATATATAAAAGCTCCACTTTCTTCTATTCATCAGAGTTTCATTACCAAAAGTATTACATGTTAACAACAAAAACAAATGCCCTAAAGGCTTACAGCTTTCCAAGTTAACACTTGGTTACAACAAAAGAGTGCTAACTCATTTACACATTAAGCCCTCGGCTTGAATATACATGTAATACATCAAAGAAATAAAACAACGGAAGTCCGCCTGCCCCTAGCCTCCCAAGCTACATCCTTGGAGGTGGCATGCTACCTGTACCTGAAAATGATATTCCCATATAGGGTGAGCCACAGCCCAGTAGAAATACAGTAAACCAAATATGAACAATGACTAAAAGATTAGCAGTTGATAGATGGCCAACACAGATACCTTCTCTTATTACACTTTACAGTTTCATGACATACAAGTCCATGTTACAATTCATTTTTTCCAATTCTTTTCAATTCTCAATTTATAACTATGGCTCAGAACCTGGCCGAACAACTCATATGAGACAGTAACTCATGTCAAGTACTTCCCCATTTCACACAGATAAGCATACTAGCTATATCACACACCAACAGATAAGCATACAAGCTATATCATCACTTCCACAGATATGCATAAAAGCACTATCACACTTCCAATGACAAGCATATGAGCTCTGTCAACACATTAATAGATAAGCATATGAGCTCTATCTATAGAGTCCATCCCCTATCTCCTCCCAACAACATCCGGTTTAGAGGTCCATCCCATATCTTCCCTTAAACCGTGGAGTACATCCCCTATCTCCTCCAACACAACACAATGCATATAAACAATAATTATACACATCATCACATCCTTATGTTGAATTTTTCATCCCCTATCTCCTCCAACACAACACAATGCATATAAACAATAATTATACACATCATCACACAACACATAAATTTAATGTATTCTTTTAATCGTCATACTCAATGACACATTCCAGTGATTGGTTTCCGTTTGCCTAATCATCATGCATTGTCTACAACAATCAAGACTATCCTCCACCGATAGCCCAAAGCAGTTATTTCTAAACAGAAAATAAATGCACCAAATGGATAAAATATCAACATTTCAACTAGGTGAGTGATAAATGATCCAACTACACTCTTTAATCCCATATGTTCCCAATTTCAACATTTTCAATTCAACTTCTCATTTCTCAAAATTAATTTTACAAATTAATTCATCAATGTAATTAGGGCATTTCCCATAATTAACAAAACAACCCTAAGGTTCCATTTCTATCAATAACCCAACATTTATCTCATTTCTCCATGCTAAACATGCATATAGGCTTATATAAATGAAATCCCAACTTTTGTAAAATTACACAAAGGCCCAAACTCTCTCAAAATTACCCAACAACCCCCAACATATCAAAATGCAAAAATTTAAAGACAAAGCTCATAAAGAGGAGTAGGATATCCCAACCTCGAAGTTAGAGCTCGGATGGAGAAGAGACCAAAACCAAAGTGCTCCAAAGACCAAGATTCACAGATCAAAATGACGCCCTCGACGATCAACACAACTTTTACAAAGGCCGAAGAGAAAGAGGACACTCTAACTAGATCAAACCCTAGAGAGAAGGGAGTTTCTAGAGAGAGAGGCTCTCAAAAAGTTTTAGAAAAAGTTGGAGAGAGAAAGAAAAGTAAAAAGTGATTTAAAATCACCCAGCGGATAACTCATATACGTATGACCCGCTCGAGCAGAGAACACAACGCTCGAGCGCCACGAACAAAAATCTGGACACGCTCGAGCGCAATAAGGCCCGCTCGAGCGCCAAGACACAAGAATAAAGCACTCCCGCTCGAGCACAAAAACCAGTCCGCTCGAGCGTAGATTTCCATCTCCCAGAACTTATGCCCAGAAGGTACTACCCGCTCGAGCGCCACCACACCCGCTCGAGCACCACCGCTCGAGCGTAAACAAACCCGCTCGAGCGTAAAAATCACATCTGCAGGAGTTTTGCAGGAACACGAAATACTGGAAGTGTGCAATTCTCGCTCGAGCGCAAGAAGACCCGCTCAAGCGGATCGCCTAAAAACTGGACAACAAGGAATTGAAACCAAGGCCTAACCAACCTGTAACAACCCTGCCCAAAACATCCTAAAACTCAATAAAGTGGAATTAAAGGACGACAACAAGATAGATACCACTACCAACATCACGGAACCGAGTCCGAAATACAACAGAACAGTAAAGGGACAACCGGGATCGCTATAAGGCTAGTCTATATATTAAGGAAATGGGGGTTTCTAACCCCCAAGCCTTGTGGGAGTTCCAATCTCCCAATTTCCTGATTTTTTGATTTTAAAAAAAAAATCTTAGCGTTTATTAACTTCTCCGAACTTCCAAGTCTTACCCTCATAATAACATTTTAACGCATTAAGAAGAAGTATAAAAAAAAATTCTTTGAAATCCAACACATATGAATTTCTTCCTTATAATAACACTTTAATGCATTAAAAACAAGTATAAAAAAATTTTCTTGAAAAGTCCAACACATATGATTATTATCAAAATATTAAACTTTAATATAATATAATAAAAAAGAAAAGACATTTAATTCCTTAAAAAGTCCAACATACATGATTATTATCAAAATATTAAACTTTAATATAATATAAAAAACGGAAAAAACAAGACATTTAAAATAAAAAAAAGAAAACATTTAAAAATCACAATTCACATATATAGATAATTGTAAACACAATCCGTGCATAACACGGGTGATATGCTATCTATACTATATATTAAGCAAAAGTGGGTTTTTAACCCTAAGGCTTGTGGGAGCTCCAATCTCCCAGTCTAAATTTCTTGATTTTTTGATTTAAAAAAAATATCTTATCTTTTATTAACTTTTCTCAACTCCCAAGTCTTACCCTCATAATAACACTTTAATGTATTAAAAACAAGTATAAATTTTTTTTTTGAAATCCAATACATATGAATTACTTGAAAAGTCTCAACACATATGATTATTATCCCTCATAATAACACTTTAATGCATTAAGAACAAGTATAAAAAAAATTTCTTGAAAGGTCCAACACATATGATTATTATCAAAATATTAAACTTTAATATAATATAATAAAAAAAATATTTAATTCTTTGAAAAGTTCAACACATCTATCTATACTATATATTAAGCAAAAAGGAGTTTTTAACCCCAAACCATGTGGGAACTTAAATCTCCCAATCTAAATTTCCTGGTTTTTTGATTTAAAAAAAAAAACCTTAGCATTTATTAACTTCTCCCAACTCCCAAGTCTTACCCTCCTAGCCTATAACACTTTAATGCATTAAGAACAAGTATAAAAAAAATTCTTTGAAATCTAACACATGAATTTCCTTGAAAAGTTCCAGCACATATGATTATTATCTCTCATAATAATACTTTAATGCATTAAGAACAAGTATAAAAAAAAAGTTCATGAAAAGTTCAATACATATGAGTATTATTCAAAATATTAAACTTTAAATATAATATAATAAAAAAAAGACATTTAATTCTTGAAAATTCCAACACATATTATTATTATCAAAATATTAAACTTTAATATAATATAAAAAATGAAAAAAAGAAGACATTTAAAAAAAAATATTAAAAAAATCACAATTCACATATATAGATATTGTAAACACAATTCCGTGCATAGCACGTGTGGAATATGCTAGTACTATCTATTAAGCAAAAGGGAGTTTTTAACCCCAAGCCTTGTGGGAGCTCCAATCACCCAATCTAAATTTCTTGATTTTTTGATTAAAAAAAAAAAAAACCTTAGCATTTATAACTTCTGTAACGCCCTCAAAATAATATCATTAAAACCCTCAGTTAAGACAAGCATTTACATATAAACTAACCAATTCCTTTATTTCATTGAGTTTCATTACATAAGTATTACATGTTAAGCATCAAAACAACAATGCCTACGGGCTTACAGCTTTCCAAGTTAACACTTGGTTTCAGACAAAAGAGTACTCAAACCCTCGTTTACAACATTAAAGCCCTTGGCTTGAAGTTCACATTAATACATCAAAGGGAAGTTAAACAGACAAACACGAGCATGTCCGCCTAACTTAGCTCTCCCAAGCTATGTCCCTTGAGGTGGCATGCTTCTCTGCACCTGAAAAATATAATCCATAAGGGTGAGCCACAGCCCAGTAGAAATGCAACTAAACACAACCAGGACAAAGGACTAAACATTAGCTAATTGATAGTTGTCAAAAACTGGATACAATCACCATTAATATACAATATTTATTCAACGGCTTGTACAGTCCCAGATTACTTTTCATTTTCCTTTAACAAACTAGAATAGCATACTAGCTCTTATTATCGTTTCCACAGATATGTATTTAAAACTAGTATTCACATTCAGGATAAGCATTAAAAGAACTATATCCACATTCTCAACAGATATGTATAACAACAATATCCTCAATAAGCATATAAGCGTGTATCCACATTACTACAACAGATATGTATATCAACAATATCCACAGATAAGCATACAAGCTGTTCCACCACAAAAGATAAGCATTATGAAGCTCTATCTTTTCACTTCTCTAGACAAGCATATAGCTTGTGGTCTACGGGAGTTCATCCGCCTATCTCCTCCCAATACCTACGGTTTAGAGGTAACCCCCTATCTCCGCCTAAACGCGGAGTACTCCTATCTCCTCCTCTACACATAACGTATATAAACCACATTGGTTTCTATATTACAATCACACATACACACAATTAATGTATTCTATCAACCGTACAAGTTCCGATGACATCATTCATTGATTAGTTCCGTTTAACTAATCATCATGCATTGTCTAACAACATCTCGACTATCCTCCACCGATAGCCCAAAGCAGTTATTTCTAAACAGAAATAAATGCACAAATGGAATATTCAATCAACATTTCATTTCCTCATTTTCTCATGACCAATTAATTATCGCTCAATTAATAAACAATGTAATTAGGTCCATTTTCCATAATTTACCGATTCAACCCTTAGGTCCCAGTTTTCATCAATGATTCAACCAATCATTCCATTTTTCTATGCCAAACTGCATCTTAGGTTTTATCTATGAAATAAAACCTCCAACTTTGTAATAATTCACGAAAGATGCCCCAACTTCACAAAATTTACAAACGAAGCCCAGACATGCTTCAAAAATTACCCAAAATTTAATAGACAAAACCCATTAGAGAGAGATTAGGTGTAGTCCCTACTCAAGAGTTCAGGAGGTCCCAAAGGAGAAGACGACGAAAACCCAACGTGCTTCCACAAACCCGAGATTTCAGAATTAAAATAAGGCCTCGACGATCACAACTTTTTTGTAAAGGCCAAAGGTGAGTAAATCACCCTACTAGACTCAACCACCTGAGAGAGAAAGTAAGTCTAGAGTGAGAGGCTCAACAATCGGTGATTTTGGAAACAGAAAGAGAGAAGAAGAAGAGAAAGTGAAAAAGTGATTAGAAGAGTCACAAATTCGGACTTTTAAACCCGGGTCTCCTGACAGACTCGAGCGTAGAAACCCCCGCTCGAGCGCCACTCACAGACTTTCCAAGCTGCGACGCGTCCACCTTCTGCCGTCTGAGCGCAGTAATGCATCTCGCCCAGCACTTTTGCAAGAACAGGCCTCCTGCTCGACTCCCAACCCTACGCTCGAGCGGCACTCTCAGACACCCCGCTCGAGCGGCCAATACCACGCTCGAGCGTACACGCTGCAGCAGGAAAATACTGAATGGTGTAATCTAACGCTCGAGCGCCAACACTCCCTCGAGCCGTTACAGGCCAAAATCTGGGCAACTAGTTTTGTTTCTAACTCACCAACTGTAACAAACACCGCTCAACACCAGTCCATAACTCAAATACAAATAAGAAAGGATGGTAACAAGATTAATAAACAACTACCAACATCCACAGACACATGTCCGGATCACTATACAACAAGCGGTAAACCCGGGTTCGCTATAACCTTCCCCCCTTAAAGAATTCGTCCCGAAATTAAACACAATGTTTTCAAAAACAAGTTTTCCTCCATTTTAAAACCAATGTACATTTTAACATTCAACAATTCGACCCAATTACCGGTCAAATTTTCCCCCATTCCTTTTTAACAAGAGAAACATATCACATATGAAACAACATATGTTATTAACATGCACCAACATTATGCACTAACTTTCCAATGCCAACAATATATTCAACATTATATAGTTGTTTAATTCAACTACCATATCGAGGGCAAGTTCCAGAAACATGCTTCCAATAATCAAAACATTCTCAATGTTTTAACAACTTAGACATTATAAAAGCTCTTAGGTTCAACATAATGTAATATTTAAATACAATAGATCACACATCGAACAACAAGTCCGGATATTGTCTCAACGGACTTCCAACTCACGTTCCAGTGGCTTCTCCACTCCGTGATGTTTCACAAGACTTTCACCAAAGGAATGCGTCTACACGCAGGACCTGATTCCGCCTATTCAAGACCCCGAACCGGGTCTCTCCTCATACGAGCATACCTCATCTACCTCTAAATCTGCTCAAATCCAGCACATGTTGATGGATCTGGCTCATACTTCCGAAGCATAACTCACATGAAACCGTCATGCACTCCGGACAACTGCAGCGTAAGGCTAAACCCGATATAAGCAACCTCACCTATCTTCTCAAGGATCTCAAAAGGACCAATAAAACCGCAGGGGATAATTTCCCACCTTCCCCAAACCTCAATCAGGCCTCGCTAGGTGATATTTCAGAAAGACATGATCACCTACCTCAACAAGCCAAAGGCCTTCCTCCTACGGTCCGTGCATAAACTCTTTTTGTCGACTCTGGCTGTAACAAGTCCCCTACGGATAAGTCAACTTTCTCCGTCCGTCTCCCTAACCGACTCCGGACCCAACAAAGGGTGCATCACCCACCTCGCCGCCCAAAAAAACTGGAGACTACACGGTCGGGCCAGTACAAGGCCTCAAACGGTTGCCATATCCGATGCTAGACTTGAAAAACTATTGTTGTAGGCAAGACTCTACAATGGCAAGTGCCTCTCACCACGTCCCACTGAAGTCCAGGACATCAACCGAAGCAATATCCTTCGGATCTGAATAGTTACGCTCGTGACTGTCCGTCAGTCTTGAGGATGATAACCGTACTAAGGTAACTTAGTGCCCAGTGCACTCTGCAAACTCTGCATCGTCTCTCCTTTCTCTTCAGTTAGACCGCAAGTCAGAGGTTGGGCAGGGGCACCTTGTCTTGTTATCAGTGTTGTACAGCCTGGGACCTGAAGAGGTTTTTGCCCACAGTTGAAGTGCCACTCTCGGAAGCTTCTGGTCTAGGCAGACGCAGGGTTATTCAGCCAGCTCAGTCTGTGCAGGCCTCGAGGGCCAATCCGGGAGCTTCGTACCAGTCAGTGCAGCAGTCTTTTGCTCGACGAGTGTGAGCAGTACGACCAGGGGCCTACGGGCGCGTGTATGCTGTCTACGCGCAGGACTTAGTCCAGCGTCCCAGTAGTGAGAGTACTTTTTCTGTTTGCAACTCGGTGTAGATGTGTGATAGACACGGGTGCATCAATCATTCTTTTGTATCTTTATGCCTGCATTGCATCGGGTTTGGAATTGGAAGTTGAGCACGTTAGCATCTCCTATTTGTGTGGTATCGCTTTGGGTGAGTGTAGATTGATCCTGAAACAAGGAGGTGTTAGAGGATGTATATAGAGAGTCGCCGACTATAGATTGCCTTTTCCGTTTTGTTGTCATGCGCCCATTGAAGGGTTTTTGATGTATTTTTGTGTATGGACTGTTGATCGTCATACCGGGCTGTTATTGATTGCTACCGCCAGGGCGTCACGTTATGTACCTTGAGCGGGGAGTGGTTCCCATTTCTTTGGAGACCGGGTGGAGTATTTTTTGCCCGGGTATGATTGCGAGGCGAAGTGACTTATAGTCTACTGGCTAGCGCGCTCCCCCTTGAGACTGGTGCAGTGTGATGAGGAACCCAGGTTATATTGCCGAGGGTGGCTTTGTGAGTATTCGGATGTCTTTCCCGAAGATCTTGTAGTTTCCACCTCACGAGAGATAGAGATTCTCTATTGATTAGTGCCCGGCACGGCGCCGATTTTCTATGGCACCTTATTCGTTTGCTCCAGCAGAGTTGTGTTGAGTTGAAAGTTCAGCTCCAGCAATTGCTCGGCATAAGGGCTTGTTCGCCTAGTGTTTCGCCGTGGGGAGCGCCGGCACTCTTTGTTAAAAAGAAAGCATGGTGCCTTGAGATTGTGTATTGACTACGAAGTTTGAATCGGGCTACGGTAAGGAATAAGTATCCTATGCCCCGTATAAGATGATTGTCATTGACCAGTTGAAAGGGTTCCCGTTGTTTTCTAGATATACTTGAGAGTCGGTGTTACCACCAAATTGAGGGTCAGGAAGAGGATATTACCGAAAAACGGGATTCGACGCGGGGTATGGCCTTATAAGTTTTCGGTAGATGCCATTTGGGCCTTACCAATGCACCGGAGTCATTTATGGAACTTGATGAACGGGTATTCAGGAGTTCTAGACGATTTGTGGTCGTCTTTGTGGACGACATCCCTTATCTATTCGCCTTCAGAGGAGAGGAGCACGAGGCACACTGAGAAGGGTGCTTGAGTACTTATAGCCCATAGGCTGTATGTCCAAGTTTGGAAGTGTGAGTTCTGGCGAGGGAGTCAAATTCTTAGGCCACGTGGTTCGGGGGAAGGGGTGTCTGTTTGAGACATCAGGTTGAGGCAGCTGCAAGATTGGGCACAGCCTAAGAGTGATGTTTGAGACCGCAGTTTTCTTGGGATTTAGCTGCGGTATTACCGTCAGGTTATGTGATAGATTTCTCCAGTGGTTTAGGGCGGGGGGTTTTTTTTCCCCCCCCCCCCGCCACCGTTGACTTAGACTGACTCAGAAGGGCAGTCATGTTTTGTGTGGAGTGAGACTTGTGAAAAAGTCGTTCCAGAGGAAAATTAGATTGACCACCGCTCCGAGTGTTTGATTATTCCGAGGAGAAGGTGGGTTTTATGCGGTTTATTGTGATGCTTACGAGAGGGTTGGGTTGTGTGTTGATTGCAAGAGGGAAAAGTGTCTAGCTTATGGCCACGATCAGTTGAAAATACACGAGAAGATCTACCCCACACACGACTAGAGTTAGCAGCTGTGATCTTTGCTTGAAAATCTGGAGAGCACTACTTTGTGGTGAGAGGTTCGAGGTATTTCTCGGATTCACAAGAGTTTGAAGTATCTGTTTACACAGAGAGACTTGAATCTGAGCAGAGGAGATGGATGAGTCATCCGAGGATTATCTGATTCTTGAGCTTGCATTATCATCCGGGAAGCCAATGTTGTGGCCGAGGAATTGCCATATAGTAGGAAAACCTTAGTAGTTAGTCTGTATAGCCATCGATGGCGTGATGTTGGGAGCACTTGGCGAGTTTGATTTGCTACTGGCGATCTTGTTTGGAGGGCTGCGCCTTGTTTTTGTCGTTGTGCAGCCATACACTTGTGAATTAGAGTGATTAGAGCGCACAGAGAGGTGACTCTGAGGTAGAATCCTCGAGAAAAAGACTCCAGTGGGAAAGTTTGAGAGGGTTTGACGGATATATCTCTGACCTGAGTGTTGAGATACGAGACCGTTTGTTTGTAACCGGAGTCTTGCGGGAGAGGAAGTACTCCGAGAGTTTCACCATTTCGCGGCCTTGCGGTTGCATTCCGGGAGGTACTTACGATGTATCAGCATTTGGGTTCGCCAGTTTGGTGGCGGGGTTATGAAAAGAGATGTGGCTGTTTTCGTATCGAAGTTGCCTTACTGCCAGCAAGGAAGCCGAGCATCAGAGGCCAGCGGGTTTGTTGCAACCCATTGCCTATTGCCGGTGGGAAAGTGGGAGCATTCACTATGGACTTCGTGTAGGTCTTCCGAGGACTCAGCGGGCGGTAGTGATGCCTATTTGGGTTGTTGATGACGTGTTGACAAGTCGGCGCACTTTATTCCTATGCGCGTGAGAGAATTCGGTCATAGATCATCTTGCCGAATTTGTATATTCGACTGTAGTAGATTGCACGGTTGCATGGGGCCCAGTGACGATCGTCTCAGATAGAGATCCTCGTTTTACTGCTAGGTATG
>NW_021035663.1:0-11447 GCF_004153795.1 Camellia sinensis
TTAAGATTTCCCCCGAACGGGTTTATTCATCCAATATATCACGTCTGTGTTGCAACTTCACATGATTAGAAGTAATTTGGGGGTCTTAAAGCCACGATAGTCATATTCTTTGATGCAACAACTATTCCATTGGCTATTCGAAGGATCGTTACCGATAATGTAATTGGAACCCTTGATTTAATTGAAGCAATATTTCTTTAGACAATGTGTTCAAAAAGTGAATTGTGCGATCGGATTTGCAATATATCCAAGATCGTTCGCTATATACACTTTGTCATCTAGAGAAAATATTATCCTCCGAGTTTTTTTTGATATAATGGAGCACTTGGACTATAAATCTAGCTGATGAAGCGCTTATTGGGTGGAGCGATTCAGTTTCGAGGATGTATCCAATTGAAGAGATATCTTCTTACTGTTGAAGCAATACGTGCGTAATAGAGCTCATCTGAAGGATCAAATGCTAAAGGATATCTTTATGGAGAATGCATGAATTTTTTGTGCACAATATCTCAATGATGTGGAAACCAAAAATCTAGTCGACCGTGGAGAAACTATAGTGGTGCTGATAAATTTGGGTCATGCTATTGGTGAAAACAATAAGCTTTTATCTTGATAATCACTTCTTGAGTAACAAGCTCATCGGTACATCTTATTCAAACAAGCCCGGTTCCACAATTCATAAAGTGGTTAAGTCATCACCTAATAATTTTATTATGTTTTATTGAATTTCAAACTAAATTTTGTATTGCTAAAAATTTCAATCTAAAGGCAAACACTTAAAGTATTAAGCCTCAAATGCCTCGTGTCGACGCACTCATCAACTTCGTGCGTGAACATTTGAAACTTTTCAACATTTGGTTTTCAAGGAACATGTATGTATTTAACTCTATAGATTCTAGTTACTTTAAGTCGATCTACATTTTAAATATTACATTTTCGTGGTAAATAGATCCAAACTTTGCGAAGGACTACTGATGTCTATTTTCTAAAGAGATTATTCTAGTTGGCAAATGGCCTCACAACCTAGCAAGGAGGTTCACGGTATATACTGAATGGGTTCGTATCGAGGTAAAGGCCATGGATGATCGTCGAGCCACACAAAATTCGTGGTGTAGCTTTTGAAGGCAGATACCATAAGTTATGCTAGTCGAAAGAAAGAATCCTCGTCCGGGGTCTGTGTACTATTATGCGACAATTGACAGATATTGTTGAGATTCAATATCCAATGAGAAACAACATGTGTTGTTCAAATGTGATTGGATTGACAACATTCACGGGAAAGAAAGAAGATGTGCTTCAATTTCACGTTGTGAACTTCAATCATTTGTTGTACCGAGATGATCGAATTACCAATTGAACCTTTCATCTTGGCGTCCCAAGCAGAGCAAGTTTGGTATGTTGCAGACCGTTACAACCAGACTGACAAGTCGTGGTGAAGATGTCTCAAAGAGGTTTATTGATATAAGTTCGACTGATCCACAAATCGAGCCATACATGAGCTAAAAATTGGAAGAAAAATATAATTCTTCGTGATGAAGAAGTTGGTGGTACTGAGGGAAACCGTAGAAGGGAAACAGTTGATGTTCAAATAGGCTGATATTTAATCAACATTAGTAATTCAATTAAGGCCAAGGTTGTAGTTAATCATCAATTTCTTAATTTACTTTGTCTTTGTAATTGTATTAGTTCAATTAATGTCAATATAGTTGATGACAAACCATGTTATGTTTCTAATGTCAATTAATGTTATATTGCTTGCAGATTATTATGGAAGGAAAAGAGAAGCCTGATCATCCCCAGGCGTATGATGTCTGATTGTGCTACATAACAGGACAATCAAGTAGCACCACCATCAGAGGAGGATCACATCGCCAGCATCGGAGGGCCATTAGTGCCACCACCATCTGAGGGGCCATTAGTACCACGTATCGACCACCATCAGTGGCCACCACAGCAGCTACCAGTACTCAGCCTCCATGCCTACCATCGGTGCGTCCACCATCAGTGGCACACAGCAGCTATCATCATCAGCTTATGAGCCCATCCCAGGTATATTAAATTTGCTTTGATTTGTATGAAATTATTTCACAACATTTATTTTATGCTTCATTATATATAACTTGTTTATTCTCATTTGTATTTTGCAGACCCTTCGACTTCTTCACAGCGCCATCTCTAGGTTTATTTGACATGATTTTGTATTCACATTATTTAAATTTGCATTTGTTTATTACTATTGCATAGTTGTATATTATTGTATATCGCAGGTCATGTTAGTCTTCATCAACCTCGCTAGGCGTGGTAAGAGATGTCCAAGGGCATTAAAGAGTAGGGGGGGGGGGGGGGGGTACTGGTAAAAGCTAGACATTACAATTGATTGGAAATTACTGCCAATAGGGATAAACGTGGCCAAGTTAACTACTCAACTTGGAATTATGTGGCGGAATGGTAAATTGTTCCGTGTCTTTATTACTTTTCTTGATGGACAATGTGTCTGATGATATTGTTGATAATATCTGGAAGGGATGATGAAGTAAGTATAATTTTTGTCACAAATTTCGAATTCCAAATTTTGTGTTATACTTAGCCTTAAACTTTGAAATTGTGTTTTATAGACAATTTGATATATTGCAGAGGAGTACAAGCCAATCTGATGAAAAACTGTTAACAGCATATGGAAGGATCACAAAGAACAAGCTTAAGGCTAAGTATTTTCAAGCCTAGAAGCTCTGATCTTAATCTGAAGGATGAATGTTCTATGAAACATTATACCAAGCCAGTGGGAACAACTTGTGGGTATGCGTACTTCCGATGCTAAGGTATACAATTAAATTATATTTAATGATATGTAAACATACAAAATATAGTTACATACTATACATTTGTTGAACCTATTATAGAAAATTGCAATATGAACCGCTAAAATCGGCGAGCTCACGCGCATAGTTTTCCATACCACAGGGCTACTACTTCTTCTCAGAACGGCATGAGGTTTACATTTATTGTTATTATTTTTTGTATATAAATAAAAAATTGTATATTTGGCCATTATTTGGATTCTAATTTTCATATTTCTAAAAAAAATATAGATACCCAGTAAGGGGGAGTCTACTGATAAGATGGAAGCTTTGGCTTATGACCGTAGAGTAGATGACACCAGAGGTTATCCAGACCTTGGTAGTTTTTCCAAAACTTTTTGATTGTATTTAAAGTTTATATTTTTTGTGTGCAACCATCTTAAATTCGGGCATATATTGGTATGTCTTATTCAATATAGGATGAGTTTTAACTCTCAACTCTCTATGTTACCTGAGGATGTCGGCCACTTTGGAGGCTAGGGAATGCCATTTTCCATGAGTTGATAGGTTCATGACGGACAGGATATTGTCGCACATGACGGAGAATTGTGCCTCGGAGAGCGGTGTTAAAAGATGGTGCTGGGCTCACAGTCAAACCCCAGCCATCGCACTATTGACAGATCACGCAAACGGTTCGTTCCAGAGCTTAAGGGAATAGTTTGAGGGAGGAGCCTTGAGCCAGAGTTCTCTACACATTTGCAGCAGATGAGAGCTTGAGATGATGGCCCTGTGTGTCATAGGGGGCGGAGTGTGATCCCACAGACAGGTGTCCATATAAATTAAATTGTTTTGATAGTCAATTTTCCACTCAAGATTATGTATAAAATTTTCGAATATATTACACATTATGCATGACTAAACATAGGTTCCTGATGCATCGAGTGGCACCCAGGCATTTTAAGGAACTGCCAGAGACGAGAACCATATACGACCACCACCAGAATAAGGTATAAAAATGTATCTTTGCATTCTTAAGCTAAAATGTATCTTTGACATCTTTACATTCTAATTAAGAGACTTTGTGGGAGAAGGCTGACTATTTAGAGCCAGATTTAGCACGAAACTTGGCACAATACGACCACCAGGCACGAGAGACTTGGGGAAGAAAACGGACTCGAATCGGGTTCCCGGTTTGGGAGTTAGAGTCGGATTTCAACTTTAGGCCAAAACTTAGTTCCTAAAGAAACTTGAATTCAGAGTTAATGCCCCAAAATCACCAAACGACGTCGGTTTAGGACGAAACTTGGCACACATGACCTTCTAGGCATGAGAGACTTGTGCGAGAAGACGAGGCTCGAATCGGGTTCCCGGTTTGGGAGTTAGAGCCGGATTTCACTTTAGGCAAACTAGTTCCTTAAGAAACTTTAATTCGAGGAGTTAATGCCCCAAATTCACCAAACGGCGTCGGTTTAGCACGAAACTTGGCACACACGACCTCCTAAGCACGAGAGACTTGTGGGAGAAGATGGGGCTCGAATCGGGTTCCTGGTTTGGGAGTTAGAGCCGGATTTTACTTTAGGCAAACTAGTTCCTTAAGAAACTTGAATTCGAGGAGTTAATGCCCCAAATTCACCAAACGACGTCGGTTTAGCACGAAACTTGGCACACACGACCTCCTAGGCACGAGAGACTTGTGGAAGAAGACGGGGCTCGAATCGGGTTCCCGGTTTGGGAGTTAGAGCCGGATTTCACTTTAGGCAAATTAGTTCCTCAAGAAACTTGAATTCGAGGAGTTAATGCCCCAAAATCACCAAACCGCGTCGGTTTAGCACGAAACTTGGTACACACGACCTCCTAGGCAGGAGAGACTTGTGGGAGAAGACGGGCTCGAATCGGGTTCCCGGTTTGGGAGTTAGAGCTGGATTTCACTTTAGGCAAACTAGTTCCTTAAGAAACTTGAATCCGAGGAGTTAATGCCCCAAATTCACCAAACGGCGTCATTTTAGCACGAAACTTGGCACACACGACCTCCTAGGCACGAGAGACTTGTGGGAGAAGACGGGGCTCGAATCGGGTTCCCAGTTTGGTAGTTAGAGTCGGATTTCACTTTAGGCAAACTAGTTCCTTAAGAAATTTGAATTCAAAGAGTTAATGCCCCAAAATCACCAAATCGCGTCAGTTTAGGACGAAACTTGGCACACACGACTTCCTAGGCACGAGAGAATTGTGGGAGAAGACGGGGCTCGAATCAGGTTCCCGGTTTGGGAGTTAGAGCCGGATTTCACTTTAGGCAAACTAGTTCCTTAAGAAACTTGAATTCGAGGAGTTAATACCCCAAAATCACCAAACCACGTCAGTTTAGGACGAAACTTGGCACACACAACCTCCTAGGCACGAGAGACTTGTGGGAGAAGACGGGGCTCAAATCGGGTTCCCGGTTTGGGAGTTAGAGCCGGATTTCACTTTAGGCAAATTAGTTCCTTAAGAAACTTAAATTCGAGGTGTTAATGCCTCAAATTCACCAATCGGAGTCGGTTTAGCACGAAACTTGGCACACATGACCTCCTAGGCACGAGAGACTTGTGGGAGAAGACGGGGCTCGAATTGGGTTCCCGGTTTGGGAGTTAGAGTCGGATTTCGGTCTAGTCAAAATTATTTACTAAACTATCTTTCTAATTATATAGTAGCTAAATTTTTTATATTTTTCTGTAATTAAAATATTAACACCATTATATTGTTATTAATTATTTTTATTTTTTTTTTCAGATATTTCCTGAGTAGCAGTTTGCTTCGTGTGGAATGTGGGCATGTAAAGATTATGACCAACTTCTGTTTTTGTAACCCACGAAAGAATCAAGACGAAAACTTTTGGTTTTGATTTTGATTTTGATTTATGTTATTTAAATTTGTGAACAACATTATGTATGTATCATGTGACCAACATTATGTATTTTCATCATTTGCCAACTTTTGTTTATGTATGTATTTATATTATTATGTAATTTTTGGATTTTTTTGTAGTTATTTTTCATTTGCCAACATTTGCCAACATTACATCATTTGCCAACATTAGTTATTTTATTTATGTATTTATATTATTATATCATTTGCCAACATTACAGGTTATTTTTATATTTTTAATAATTGTAAAACAGGGTTTTTTTTAGCACAACCGAAAATTTTTGCCAATCAAGAATGTCATTGAATGGCAGATCATAATAATTGGACAGTATTACTGCAGAAAAAGTACCCAAAAAATTAATTAGACAAACAATCCAGAAAGCATTACTAGGAAAGATAAAACCACTAGGGAAAAATAAATAAATAAAAGATGTAATCCTAGAAGGGGAGGCAATTGCTCTGGAAATTTCACAAATACCCTATCTTATTTTGCTTAATACTTTAGAAACTCAACAGGCTTGTGATATCACTTAAATCATCGCGGTTTAGTATGCATTCCTATAGTTGTCTAGTTGACTACTTTGTAACATAAACATAGCAGTTTGTTTTTGTTAAAGAGTAGCAAACAAGAAATGGCAGAACTTAACGGTATTCCAACTATTTCCAAAAAACCACAGGGCATCTCATTTATTCCAAACTGAAACTATAAGGAGGTACGCCAAGTTTAGATGCAAAAGAAGATGCAAATTTTAGAATCTCCCTCAAACATAATTACTATTTAAATAATGCGGAAAAACAAATGTAATGCGATCATTAGTGCATTGCGTTTACATTGTGTAACTGAGGCATTGACAAATAAGTGCACCCTGCAAATATGCAGGACGGAATTCCCTAGTGTTCGGGGACAGATGCCCTGGCAGATGAAGGCACTAATATGTTCCAAGAATTAATCTACAAGTACCTCTTGCCTGCACTTAATAATCTCCACATGATCTAGTCAATTGTTGCGAAGGACATGAGATGAGAAGATAGTAACAACCTTATTGCCAAGAACAGGAAATCTTCTCACTATCTCGGTGACCTAGGAAAACTATATTGGTGATCTAGGAAAATGTTGAAGACAGGAATCGTGTGCCCCGAGGGTCGATTTCCTCGGGGCAAAGTGGTAACGCGTTCTATGCCGCGTTGTGATTCACGTGGTATATTTGGTTGCTCAAAACCATTACCGAGTGAATGGGAAATTGAAGCCAAAGTGTGCTCCATGAAAATGGAGTTTTGGTGGAAATTTCTTAAGGTTGTAAATTGGCTTTTCCCACATTGATTTGGTGGGAGGTTTTAAAAGGGTTTATAAGGCTTGGGTTAGGTACTTGGGGTGTGCTCCATGGGGTACCCAAGTGTTTTAGAGGGAGAGGTTATGGGCAAAATGGGCTAGACCCATTGGACCCAAAAATCCGCCGCCGTCCGTCCGGTCGGGCGGGCTGGGCTGGGCTGGGGCGCGGGTGCGTGGTTGGGTTGGGCTTCTAATTTTTTTTGGGCCAAAAACATTTGAATTTAATTTTATTTTTTATTAAAATAAAATCCATAATTCAAATTAAATTGGTTTGGATTTTTTGTTCATCCAAACAGGGCCCTTCCCGGTTTCAAACAGAAATAACCTGTTTTGGAAATAGTGCACACCCAAACAGGGCCCTTCCCGTTTTACTATCTGTTTGAATTCAAAACCCAACAGGTATGATACCTGTTCAATTCAAATCAAAGAGTCACCTTCACATCTATAAATAGGACCACCCTCATTTGGATTTTGTAACTCTAATTTTCGTTCTTCATAATTCTGCAAACTTCCTCTTCATTTTGCTGCATTATTTTCTTGTCAGAGAGAGTATAAACACTTAGTGTGTTCGTAAGGCAAACAATTTGTAGTGCTGCTATTGTTTGTAGTAGATCATTTTATCCTGGGAGATAGACGTCCAAATTCTGAAAGCACCGTGTAGAGGACGAATCTGTCTTAAGGACACAGTGTCAAACACTGGACTTGATCAAATAATTATTCAAAGAAATTAATCAAGTAAGTTGTTTAATTATTATTCTGGTTTTTTATTTGTTTATTTATTCAGATTTTAATTTTGTTTTTGTAACAAAATAAAATCTGTGGTTTTTATTTATTTATTTTTATTTCGAGTTTGATTTTTGTAATCAAACATATTCTCTCCTTTTCTCTATTTCTTTTATTCTTGTTGTTGTTTTGTACACAACAGAATTAAATCTTTTTAAATACAGTGAAGATTGTCCTACAATTTTGAATTAATCACCTATTATGGCGTCCCAAACTTAGGCAGCGTTCAAAAACAAATTAGATTATTCTAACTCGATTCATATTTGATTTGTTAAAAAAAATTATTTAAGATCGACACTTTATATAAACAAATTAAATTTGTATAAATTCTAAAGCACATTAAGTTTTCAAAGAAGTTAAAATAATCTGTTGCCATGCTCGACCAGTTTGAATATTTGAGTTCAACACGTGATTAATTTAATTAAAACTCAGTTGAAATTGGTTCGAGAGATTTGAAAAAAAAAAATAAGAATAAGTTAATTTTGAACATATATTACAATCTTTTCAAATGGGCATTTCATGAGAAATGATTAAAAAAATGAAAAGAAATAGAATTATTTTTCACATTTGTTTATAAATTTGTGGAGAAATGATGAGAAATTATAAATAATAGAATTTTCTTATTTTCCTTATTTCATTTTTATAAAAAGAGAAAGGCTAGGGACCTTAAAAAAATTTACACAATATTAAATTATTAAAAATTTTACACAATACTGCACATGCGAATTTTTAGTAGCCTTTTTTTATTATAAAAAAAAATGAGATTTACTAAGAAATAAATTCATATGGCTTTAAATTTTTTATAATATTGATATTATCTATTAAAATATAAATAAAAAAAAAGAGATCTCACTCGTATTTTTATTATTTTATTTTGTTAAATAGGGTTACTCATATTATTTTCTTACTTGTTTTATTTTTTTATATTCATTTAAGTATAAGAGTGCCAAACGTAAAATAGCAATCGATTAAACCAAAACGAAAAAGATTGTCTAAAAAACATTAGATTATAGGGAGACATATTTATAAGTCATTTTTCAGACATTTATGATAGGCTAAATCCTGTATAATTTTTTATAGAATCTCAAGTCCTATTTAGATAGGAATGTATTCCATAAGATCTTACATAAACGTAACGTAACGTGACACTTATATAAACATAACGTAACGTGACACCTATATAAACGTAACGTGACACCTATATAAACGTAACGTAACGTATCACGTTACGTTTTGCAAACTTAATGAGTTTTTATTTTTTTAAATTGAATGTGAAAATGTTGCTGGTTTATGTTGGTGTCACATTACGTTTCATATAAATATTTATGTAGGTGTCACGTTACGTTTATGTAAGTGTCACGTTACGTTACGTTTATGTAGATATGATCTATGGAAATATACAATTTCCTATATAGGAAATTGCATGTTACCGTAGATCATAGGTGTCACGTTACGTTTATGTAGGTGTCACATTACGTTACGTTTATATAGATATGACCTATGGTAACATTCAATTTCCTATATATGGTTTTACTATTATTTATGATATTAACAACTAATATGGAGGGTAAATGTGTCAACAAACTTTCTATAGGACTTATGGGAACATAAGTTTTTTAAGAGGACCATATGTAACATAAGTCTCCCTAATAGGACTTATAAATAATTTTCTCTAAATTTTAAAATCAAGTTAAAATAACTACTTAGGCCTTGTTTGAAAAGATATTATTTTAGTAACTTTTTAACATTTTGTGAAAAATGTGCAGAAAAATAGAAATAATAATGTAACAATTTGTAATATTTTTTAATATTTTAACTAAATTATACAATTTACAAACGTGATCTTGTTCAATCCTTCTACTCGTATATAATGGTGACATAATCTTTCATAATATCATCAACTAATAAAAAATCATAAAAAAAACAAAATGAACAATTTATCTTCACTAATTCATTCAATAACAAAAATATTTAAAAGTTTTATTAAAATTTTTATCAAATATCTCACATAAGTATGGGACCCACATAAATCTTAACTGAGACATTTGGTAGAACTTTTGGGATCGGTAACATTACTCATTCAATAATATTATCAAATTAAGGGCAAATTACAAACACCCTCCTCGAGATTTGGTGAAAATACAGATTCCTCCATGAGGTTTGAGAAATTACATCCTGTCTCCTAAGGTTTATATTCTCATAACAAATTACCCCCTGAGATTTTTATTTTCATACAGATTTTCCTCTAATTTTTTCTAATTTGTTATGAAAATTTGACTCTTAGGAGGCAATTTATAATTTCTCAAACCTCAAGAGAGAATCTATATTTTTACCAAACCTGGAGGGGTGTTTGTAATTTGCCCTAAAATTTAACAACAAAATAAAATTATGCATTGAAGCAACTAATATCACCGGATCAAAACCCCATACGCGTAAAGAGAGCTCAATCAGTCAAAGTCACACCTATTGTGTTTGCAGACTTTTTTTTGCTTCACGATAAATTGAAACCCTGAGAGATTCAAAAAAAAGAAAGAAAAAAAACGCGAGAAATTAGGGGATATAAATAAAGGATGTTAGTTGGATTGGATGAAGAAAGGAAGAAGCTTTAAGAAATAAAGAGAAAGTGAGAAATGATAATATAAAAACGCGGTGCACCATGCAATGCTGAGCTGGACCATTCAGATATCAATCTATTCAGTCTCACAGAACTGTCACAGAAGAATAATTGCCCTAACAATGACACTTCATTTCTTCTAATGTATTTTTTTTTTAATACACTACTTATTTTTTAAAAATAATACATATAAAAAAATTATAAAATAAATAATTTAAATTATCAAAATCGAGATCTATGATCAGATCCATGACCATTGCCCCATTTGCAGACTTAAGTTTGTACTTAAAAAATTAAAAAAATGATTATAAATTATCACATTATTTTTTTTAAAAAAATTTACATAATTTTTTTTTATAAAAAATTAAAAAATTAATTTAAATAATCATTTCATAAACGGGGCTAAATCCAGTCTAAGCTTGAGACTATTGTATGTCATATTCACAGCCTTGATGTCCGCCTGAAACACTGGATGCATGCATGCCACGTGGCACCACTCTGATTCTTTTTTCCCAGTTTGGGGGTCTCCCTCGAATTGGGATCCTCCCCTTCATTTCGGTCCTTCATTCCCTCCTTGCGGGGCCTTCGGGCCCACTTTGAGGCTCAATTTTGATAATTCGAATCGTTCATAGTTTTAGATTTATTCAGTATATCATACCTGTAAAAAATCAAGTTGATCGAATATCATAAAGTATGTGTTCGGAAAACTGTTTATTAAAAAATAGTTTGTAGTCCCAATTTTTTGAACGCATACTTTCTGATATCCGATCAACTTGATTTTTTACATGTATAATATACTGAATAAATCTAAAAATATGGACGGTTCGGATTATCAAAACTATGCCTCAAAGTGGACCCGAAGACCCCTGCAAGGAGGGAATGAAGGAGGGGCTCAAGGAGGGGATCTGGACTCGTCTCCCTCGCATATGTGATTCCCACTTTTTGCTTCTTCTCAGCACTCATTTGAGATGACCTAATTTAGTTTGATTTTTTTTTTTTGATTACTTTAATTTAATTAAAA
>NW_021035664.1:0-13118 GCF_004153795.1 Camellia sinensis
ATGGATGTCAAGATGACCAAGCATGGTTCTAGGCAGCTCTTAATAAGGCCTAAAACAAGGGGCCAAAATGCTATAAATGAAGGACCAAATATAAAAAACACATGCAGCACATACACATGATTAATAGCCAACACTTAGGCACAAATTGGACAAACTCTCAAAGCACACTTGAGAATGGATGTCATGGACAATTGCATGCAACATAAGCTCTTGGAAAATCATGTTTAATACAGAGGTGCAAACCAAAGCAACAAGTCAGCTAACATGCAACAAATGGCCTACAGTGCTTGGAAGCAAGTCAAAGGGCTTGAAGCTGACCAAGCCAACCAACCTCACAAGGCTAAGGGGACCTAAAATAGGTTCAAGGCAGACCTAGATCATGCAAAGAGGCCCCTAGATGGGCATCTAAGTGGCTCATATTCAAGGCAATCACTATGGCAAAAACATGGAAACATGCTACACATGCTTTCAAAGCATAAAGAAGCATTCAAGGCAAACACATAGGAATGAAAAATAGGACTGAAATAGCATGTAGGGTGGTTCAAATCACAAATCAATACAAAAGATGCCATGCTATACTTCACACGCTTAAGGCCAACAAACCGAAATTGCAAAAGGGGCTATACTACTAAGCACGCCAAAATCCGACCCAAACAACCATGGAACAGCCAGACATGCAAAATATGCACAATCTTCAACAAGACTAAAGCCTAAACACTGTGCTTGAACAGGCTAACACCTAAGGCAATTGAGGCATAAACAAGGCATATCATGGTAGTATGTAAGCATGCAGGTGTACCAAAACCACCAAAAAACAGAGGTATATTACAACATATAAGCATGGAAGCACAAGACTGGCCAAATACACATTTAAACATAATGCTCTCCCAAGAGACCAAAAATGGTCAATTTCAAGGACAACAAGGGAGGGGGTTGGCCCCTTCCCCTTTTGGAGCACTTCAAGGCACCATCTTCACCACTGAAATATTTCAGTGGTGAAGAGGCCCAAAACCAAAGTCTCGAAACTAGCACAAAATAGCACAAATGAGGCCTTTCAAGCCTAGGAAGGGGTCAAACACCTCCAAACCACAAAACACTCTTAATAAACAGTCCAAGAGGTCTAAAAACAGAATTTTTGTATTATACACCAAGCTCAAAAATGATTTTAAGACAGCGTAAAAGTACAATGGCAAGAATGGGGAAAAAGGGGTAAGATTCTTACCCTGAAGTCCTCTTCAACAATGATGCCTCCAATGGCCTTCCTTAGGCTCCAAACCAGTCAAGAACCTCAGACAAGCCATTAGAACCTAGTTTCAAGAGGAAGGTGAAACACTAGGTGCTTGTGTAGGCAATAGTAAATGGACTAAAACACATACAAGAGTATATAGAGATAGGATTGTGTATGTTAACTCAAACCCTAAACAGAGCTTGGTCTGGTTTTCTTATCTCTAAAATGTCTACTCTCTAACCTAGCAACAAGAGAGAGCCCTCTCTATATAGAAGCTTTTGTCTTGTAAAGCTTACCAAAGACAAGCTTCATAAGAGGGAGATCCCTCCATACACGTTAAGAGGGGAGCAAAAAGTAAGACAACTGTCTTAAAATATCTGCAAAAAGCAGATGCACAAGTAATCGGGACCGCCAAAAATGCATTTTGGCCAAAAGGAAGTGCCGACCGACAAACAAATATGCCGATATACATTCCCGGTAAGCAATAAAAACCAGCCGTGGCCTCTAGCCACTGCGTGGTGGTGGGGATGGTCCTACAAGCCCTACCCTGCCTCTCAAAGGAGCAAGATGCAAGTGTTTGTGCAAAACCAGACCACTAAACGTCAAGTTCGGAGATCCTGAGGCAAGGCGACGAACCGAGAACCTCCGGGAACTCCAAACGAACACAAACATGGAATGATCACAGAGTGTCAAACGGTGACGTCCCAAGTCTTGGGACAGGTCAATAAATGGGGTGTCTACAAGAAGTTGATAAAAATAGAAATGGAAACTGAATAAATTAAATGTGAAGTTATTCAAGAAAACCACTAACCTTAACGATCTATTTGGAAATTAAATAAAAAGAATTAAATGAGAATGGAAATTAAAATAAAAATAGAAGTTGAATAAAATAGAAAATGGAAACTGCATAAAATTAAACATGGAAGTTCATTCAAGAAACCACTATACCTTAACGATCTATTTGGAAATTAAAAATAAAAAAGGAAATTGAATAGAAAAAATTGAATAAAAATAGAAGTGAAAAAAATAGAAAAGAAATTGCATAAATTAAAAATGGAAGTTCATTCAAGAAACCACTACACCTAACGATCTATTTGGAAATTAAATATAAAATGAAATTGAATGGAGATGGAAATTGAATAAAAAATAGAAAGGAAAATTGCAATAAAATTAAACATGGAAAGTTCATTCAAGAAACCACTAACCTTAACGATCTATTTGGAATTAAATAAAAAGGAAATTGAATAGAAAAGGAAATTGAATAAAAATGAGAATATGAAACTGCAATAAAATTAAATGGAAGTTCATTCAAGAAACCACTACACCTAAACGATCATTTGGAAATAATAAAAAATGAAATTATTGAATGGAAATTGAAAAAATAGAATTGAATAAAAATAAATGGATGCATAAAATTAAATGAAGTTCATTCAAGAACCACTATACCTTAACGATCTATTTGGAAATTAAATAAAAAGAAATTGATAGAAAAAGAAATTGAATAAAAATGGAAGTAAATAAAATAAAATGGAAATTGCATAAAATTAAAAATGAAGTTCATTCAAGAAACCACTAACCTAACATCTATTTGGAATTAAAAAAAAAAATAGAATTGAATGGATGAATGAAAATTGGATAAAAATAGAAATGGAAACTGCATAAAAATAAAATGGAAGTTCATTCAAGAAACACTATACCTTAACGATCTATTTGGAAATAAATAAAAAAGGAAATTGAATGGAGATGGAAATTGAATAAAAATAGAGTTGAATAAAAATAGAATGGAAATTGCATAAAATTAAACGGAAGTTCATTCAAAAACCACTAACCTTAACGATCTATTTGGAAATTAAATAAAAAGAATTGAATGGAATGGAATTGAATAAAAAAGAAGTTGAATAAAAATAGAAATGGAAACGCATAAAATTAAACATGGAAGTTCATTCAAGAAACCACTATACCTTAACGATCTATTTGGAAATTAAATAAAAAGAAATTGAATGAAAAGAAATTGAATAAAAATGAGAAAATGAAGTGCAAAATTAGAAGGAAGTTCATTCAAAAACCACTACACTTAACGATCTATTTGGAAATTAAAAAAAATGGAAATTGAATAGAGATGGAAATTGAATAAAATAGAAGTTGAATAAAAATAGAAATGGAACTACCATAAAATTAACAATGGAAGTTCATCAAGAAACAACTATACCTAACGATCTATTGGAAATAAATAAAAAAGGACATTGTAATAGAAAAGGAAGGTTGATATATAAAAATGGAAGTGGAATAAAAATAGAAATGAAGTTCCATTAAATTAAGAATGGAAGTTCATTCAAGAAACCACAACACCTTAACGATCTATTTGGAAATTAAATAAAAAATGGAAACTGAATGGAGGTGGAAATTGAATAAAATTAAAAGTTTAATAAAAATAGAAATGGAAACTGCATAAAATTAAATATGGAAGTTCATTCAAGAAACCCCTATACCTTAACGATCTATTTGGAAATTAAATAAAAATGGAAATTGAATAGAAAAAGGAAATTGAATAAAAATTGAAGTGGAATAAAAATCAAAATGGAAGTTGCATAAAATTAAGAATGGAAGTTAATTCAAGAAACAGTACACCTTAACGATCTATTTGGAAATTAAATAAAAATAAAAATTGAATGGAGATGGAAATTGAATAAAAATAGAAGTTGTATAAAAATAGAAGTGGAAACTGTATAAAATTAAACACGGAAGTTCAATCAAGAAACCACTATACCTTAACGATCTATTTGAAATGGAATAAAAAAAGGAAGTTGAATGGAGATGGAAATTGAATAAAAATAGAAGTTGAATAAAAATAGAAATGGAAACTGCATAAAATTAAACGTGAAAGTTCATTGAAGAAACCACTACACCTTAACAATCTATTTGGAAATTAAATAAAAAATGAAATTGAATGGAGGTGGAAATTGAATAAAATTAGAAGATTAATAAAAATAGAAATGGAAACTGCATAAAATTAAACATGGAAGTTCATTGAAGAAACCACTATACCTTAACGATCTCTTTGGAAATTAAATAAACAAGGAAATTGAATAGAAATGGAAATTGAATAAAAATGGAAGTGGAATAAAAATAAAAATGAAGTTCCATAAAATTAAGAATGGAAGTTCATTCAAGAAACCACAACACCTTAACGATCTATTTGGAAATTAAATAAAAAATGGAAACAGAATGGAGGTGGAAATTGAATAAAATTAGAAGTTTAATAAAAATAGAAATGGAAACTGCATAAAATTAAATATGGAAGTTCATTCAAAAAACCCCTATACCTTAACGATCTATTTGGAAATTAAATAAAAATAGAAATTGAATAGAAAAAGGAAATTGAATAAAAAGGGAAGTGGAATAAAAATCAAAATGGAAGTTGCATAAAATTAAGAATGGAAGTTAATTCAAGAAACAGTACACCTTAACGATCTATTTGGAAATTAAATAAAAATGAAAATTGAATGGAGATGGAAATTGAATAAAAATAGAAGTTGAATAAAAATAGAAGTGGAAACTGCATAAAATTAAACACGGAAGTTCATTCAAGAAACCACTATACCTTAACGATCTATTTGAAATGGAATAAAAAAAGGAAGTTGAATGGAGATGGAAATTGAATAAAAAAAGAAGTTGAATAAAAATAGAAATGGAAACTACAGAAAATGAAACACGGAAGTTCATTCCAGAAACCACTATACCTTAAAAATAAAAATTAAATAAAAAAGAAAATTGAATAAAAATGGAACTGGAATAAAAATAAAAATTAAAGTTGCATAAAATTAAAAATGGAAGTTCATTCAAGATACAACTATACCATAACGATCTATTTGGAAATTAAATAAAAAAGGAAAATGAATAGAAAAAGAAATTGAATAAAAACGAAAGTTGAATAAAAACAAAAATAGAAGTTGCACAAAATTAAAAATGAAAGTCTATTCAAGAAACCACTATACCCTAACGATCTATTTTGAAATTAAATAAAAAAAAGGAAATTGAATAGAAAAGAAAATTGAATAAAAATCGAAGTTGAATAAAAATAAAAATGGAAGTTCCATAAAATTAAAAATGAAAGTTCATTCAAGAAACTAGTATACCTTAACGATCTATTCGGAAAGTAAATAAAAAATAAAATTTTATAGAAGAGGAAATTGAATAAAAATGGAAGTGGAATAAAACTACAAATGGAAGTTGCATAAAATTAAAAATGGTAGTTCATTCAAGAAACCACTATTCCTTAACGATCTATTTAGAAATTAAATAAAAATGGAAAGTGAATAGAGAAAGAAATTGAATAAAAATGGAAGTGGAATAAAAATAAAAATGGAAGATGCATAAAATTAAGAATGGAAGTTCATTAAAGAAACCACTATACCTTAACGATCGATTTGGAAATTAAATAAAAAAGGAAATTGATTGGAGATGGAAATTGAATAAAAATAAAAGTTGAATAAAAATAGAAATGGAAACATCATAAAATTAAACATGGAAGTTCATTCAAGAAACCACTATACCTTAACAATCGATTTGGAAATTAAACAAAAATGGAAATTGAATGGAGATTGAAATTGAATAAAAATAGAAGTTGAATAAAAACAGAAATGGAAACTGCATAAAATTAAACACGGTTGTTCATTCAAGAAACCACTACACCTTAATGATCTATTTGGAAATTAAATAAAAAAGGAAATTGAATAGAAAAGGAAATTGAATAGAAATAGAAGTTGAATAAAAATAGAACTGGAAACTACATAAAATTAAACGTGGAAGTTCATTCAAGAAACCACTACACCTTAATGATCTATTCAGAAATTAAATAAAAAATGAAATTGAATGGAGGTGGAAATTGAATAAAAATAGAAGTTGAATAAAAATAGAAATGGAAACTTTATAAAAATAAACATGGAAGTTCATTCAAGAAACCACTATACCTTAACGATCTCTTTGGAAATTAAATAAAAAAAGAAATAGAATAGAAAGGGAAACTGAATAAAAATGGAAGTGGAATAAAAATAAAATTAAAGTTCCATAAAATTAAGAATGGAAGTTCATTCAAGAAACCACAACTCCTTAACGATCTATTTGGAAATTAAATAAAAATGGAAATTGAATGGAGATGGAAATTTAATAAAAATAGATGTTGAATAAAAATAGAAATGGAAACTGCATAAAATGAAACACGGAAGTTCATTCAAGAAACCACTATACCTTAACGATCTATTTAGAAATTAAATAAATGGAAATTGAATAGAAAGGAAATTGAATAAAAAATGGAAGTTGCATAAAATTAAGAATAGAAATTAATTCAACAAACCACTACACCTTCACGATCAATTTGGAAATTAAATAAAAACGGAAATTGAACGGAGATGGAAATTGAATAAAAATTGAAGTTGAATAAAAATAGAAATGGAAATTGCATAAAATTAAACACGGAAGTTCATTCAAGAAACCACTATACCTTAACGATCTATTTGGAAATGAAATAAAAAAAGGAAATTGAATGGAGATGGAAATTGAATAAAAGTAGAAGTTGAATAAAAATAGAATTGGAAACTGCAGAAAATTAAATGTGCAAGTTCATTCAAAAAACCACTACACCTTAACGATCTATTTGGAAATTAAATAAAAAAGTAAACTGAATAGAAAAGGAAATTGAATAAAAATGGAAGTGGAATAAAAATAAAAATGGAAGTTGCATAAGATTAAAAATGGAAGTTCATTCAAGAAACCACTATACCATAACGATTTATTTGGAACTTAAATAAAAAAGAAAAATGAATAGAAAATGAAATTGAATAAAAATTGAAGTTGAATACAAAGAAAAATAGAAGTTGAATAAAATTAAAAATGGAAGTCTATTCAAGAAACCACTATACCTTAACGATCTATTTCGAAATTACAGATAAAAGGAAATTGATTGGAGATAGAAATTGAATAAAAATAGAAGTTGAATAAAAATAGAAATGGAAACAGCATCAAATTAAACATGGAAGTTCATTTAAGAAACCACTATACCTTAACAATCTATTTGGAAATTAAATAAAAATGGAAATTGAATGGAGATTGAAATAGAATAAAAATAGAAGTTGAATAAAAACAGAAATGGAAATTGCATAAAATTAAACACGGTAGTTCATTCAAGAAACCACTACACCTTAACGATCTATTTGGAAATTAAATAAAAAAGGAAATTGAATAGAAAAGGAAATTGAATAGAAATAGAAGTTGAATAAAAATAGAAATGGAAACTGCATAAAATTAAACGTGGAAGTTCAGTCAAGAAACCACTACACCTTAATGATCTATTTGGAAATTCAATAAAAAATGAAATTGAATGGAGGTGGAAATTGAATAAAAATAGAAGTTAAATAAAAATAGAAATGGAAACTTCACAAAATTAAACATGGAACTTCATTCAAGAAACAACTATACCTTTACGATCTCTTTGGAAATTAAATAAAAAAAGAAATAGAATAGAAAGGGAAATTGAATAAAAATGGAAGTGGAATAAAAATAAAAATAAAGTTCCATAAAATTAAAAATGGAAGTTCATTCAAGAAACCACAACCCCTTAACGATCTATTTGGAAATTAAATAAAAATGGCAATTGAATGGAGATGGAAATTTAATAAAAATAGATGTTGAATAAAAATAGAAATGGAAACTGCATAAAATTAAACATGGAAGTTCATTGAAGAAACCACTATACCTTAACGATCTATTTGGAAAGTAAATAAAAATGGAAATTGAATAGAAAAGGAAATTAAATAAAAATGGAAGTGGAATTAAAATGAAAATGGAAGTTGCATAAAATTAAGAAGGGAAGTTCATTCAAGAAATCACTACACCTTAACGATCAATTTGGAAATTAAATAAAAACGGAAATTGAACGGAGATGGAAATTGAATAAAAATAGAAGTTAAATAAAAATAGAAATGGAAACTGCAAAAAATTAAACATGGAAGTTCATTCAAGAAACCACTATACCTTAATGATCTATTTGGAAATTGAATAAAAAAGTAAACTGAATAGAAAAGGAAATTGATCAAAAATGGAAGTGGAATAAAAATAAAAATGGAAGTTGCATAATATTAAAAATGGAAGTTCATTCAAGAAACCACTATACCATAACGATCTATTTGGAACTTAAATAAAAAAGAAAAATGAATAGAAAATGAAATTGAATAAAAATGGAAATTGAATACAAACAAAAATAGAAGTTGCATAAAATTAAAAATGGAAGTCTATTCAAGAAACCACTATACCTTAACGATCTATTTGGAAATTACATAAAAAAAGGAAATTGAATAGAAAAGAAAATTGAATAAAAATCGAAGTTGAATAAAAATAAAAATGGAAGTTGCGTAAAATAAAAAATGAAAGCTCATTCCAGAAACTACTATACCTTAATCATCTGTTTGGAAATTAAATAAAAAAGAAAATTGAATAGAAAAGGAAATTGAATAAAAATGGAAGTGGAATATCTATTAAAATGGACGTTGCATAAAATTAAGAATGGAAGTTCATTCAAGAAACCACTACACCTTAACGATCTATTTGCAAATTAAATAAAAATGGTAATTGAATGGAGATGGAAATTGAATAAAAATAGAAGTAGAATAAAAATAGAAATGGAAACTACATAAAATTAAACACAGTAGTTCATTCAAGAAACCACTATACCTTAACGATGTATTTGGAAATGAAATAAAAAAAGGAAATTGAATGGAGATGGGAATTGAATAAAAATAGAAGTTGAATAAAAGTAGAAATGGAAACTGCATAAAATTAAACGTTGAAGTTCATTCAAAAAACCACTACACCTTAACGATCCCTTTGGAATTAAATAAAAAAAGAAATTGAATGGACACGAAAATTGAATAGAAAAGAAAATTGAATAAAAAACGATGTTGAATGAAAAGTAAAATGAAGTATTCCGTTCAGAAACTACTATAACTTAACGATCTATTTGGGAATTAAATTAAAAAGGAAATTGAAGTAAAAATGGAAGTGGAATTAAAATAAAAATTAAAGTTGCATAAAATTAAAAATGGAAAGTTCATTCAAAATACCACTATAGCCATACCGTTTATTTGGAAATTAAATAAAAAGGAAAATGAATAGGAAAAGAAATTGAATAAAAATGGAAGTTGAATAAAAACAAAATAGGAAATTGCATAAAATTAAAAATGGAAGTCTATTCAAAGAACCACTACACCTTAACGATCTATTTGGAGAATAATTAAAAAGTGAAATTGAATAGAAAGAAAATTGAATAAAATAGAAGTTGAATAAAAATAAAATGGAAGTTGCATAAAATTAAAAATGGTAAGTTTCATTCAAGAAACCACTATACCTTAACGATCTATTTGCAATTAAATAAAAAATGAAATTGAATACAAAAGGAAATTGATATAAAATGGAAGTGGAAAAAAATACAATGGAAGTTGGAATAAAATATAAAATGGAAGTTCATTCAGAAACCACTATACCTTAACGATCTGTTTGGAAATTAATTAAAAATGAAAATTGAATAGAAATGAAATTGAATAAAAATGGAAATGGAATAAAAATAAACTGGAAGTTGCATAAAATTAAGAATGGAAGTTCATTCAAGAAACCACTACTACCTCAACGATCTATTTGGAATTAAATAAAAACGGAAATTGAATGGAGATGGAAATTGAATAAAATTAGAAGTTGAATAAAATTAGAAATCGAGAACAGCATAAAATTAAACATGGAAGTTCATTCAAGAACCACTATACCTAAACATCATTTGGAAATTAATAAAAATGGAAATTGAATGGAGATGGAAATTGAATAAAAATAGAAGTTGAATAAAAATAGAAATGGAAACTACATAAAATTAAACATCGAAGTTCATTCAAGAAACCACTATACCTTAACGATCTCTTTGGAAATTAAATAAAAAAGGAAATTGATAGAAAAGGAAATTGAATTTGGAAGTGGAATAAAAATAGAAAATGGAAGTTGCATAAAATTAAGAATGGAAGTTCATCAAGAAACCACTATACCTTAACGATCTATTTGGAAATTAAATAAAAATGGAAATTGAATAAAAATAGAATTGATAAAAATAAAAGAAATGGAAACTGCATAAAATTAAACACAGAAGTTCATTCAAGAAACCATATACTTAACGATCTATTTGAAAATGATATAAAAAGGAAAATGAATGGAGATGGAAATTGAATAAAAATGAAAATGGAAACCGCATAAAAATTAAACTTGGAAGTTCATTCAACAACCACTAACACCTTAACGATCTCTTTGGAATTAAATAAAAATGGAAATTGAATGGAGGTGTGAAATTGAATAAAATGGAAGTTGAATAAAAATAGAATGGAAACTTCATAAAATTAAACACGGAAGTCATTCAAGAAACCCACTATACCCTTAACAATCTATTTGGAAATTAAATAAAAAAGAAATGTGAATAGAAAAGGAATAAAAAATGAAATGGAAAGTTGCATAAAATTAAAAAGCATGGCAACGTTCATTCAAGAACGCACTATATTCCTAACATCTATTTGGAAATTAAATAAAAAATGGAATTGAATTGGAAGATGAATTGAACAAAATGGAAGGTGAATAAAAACAAGAAATGGAAGCTGCATAAAATTAAAAATGGATAGTTCCATTCAATGGAATACCACATACCCTATCACGATCGTATTTGAAAATTAAATAAAAAATGAAATTGAATGTATATGTGGTATATCATTGAATAAAAGATAGTGAATAAAGAATAAAATGGAACTTCAATAAGTTAAGACTGGAAGTTCTTCAGAGAAAACCACTATGACTTAATGATCTAGCTTTGGAAATAAATAAAAGCGGGAAAGATATGAATAAGGAAAAGAATAAATGGAAGTTGCAATAAAATTAAAAATGAAAGGTTCCATCAAAATAACCAACTATGAAGCTTAAGAAATAACCTTACGTCTAGGAAATTAAATAAAAATGGCAATTGAATGAGAATGGTGATATAGGAATAAAAATCAGAATGGGAAACAAATTTACATGCGAATTTCATTGGGGAAGTTATCAAACCACTATAGCCTTAACGATCTATTTGGAAGTAATAAAAAATGGAAATTCAGATAGAAAGGAATTGAATAAAAATGGAAGTGGAATAAAAATAAAATGGAAGTTTTGGATAAAAATTATATAGCGATCCCGGGTCATTGCCTGTTGTTGTTACATTGTAAATCCGGAATTCGCTTTCGGCGAGGGTGCCTATTTGTCTTATCCTCTTTTATTCCTTTCTCTTTCGGTGTTCGAGCTTCGGGTTGTGTTGGGCAAGTTTGGGAATAAGTTGGTTGTGTTTTCAAACCGTAAATCCTTGCACCAGTTTTTGGTCTCTCCGCTCGAGCAGCTCTTTTGACGCTCGAGCGGAGACTCTTGTTGGTTTGTCCGCTGCGGGTGGGGGGTGTTGGGCGCTCGCAGCGGGGAAGTCACCCTCCAGTAAATTTCGTCTGCAGTGGTAGACGCTCGAACAGGGGATTGGACCGCTCGAGCGGAGTTGTTATCTGACGCTACGAAGCGGGAGTTTGGACGCTCGGCGGGCATCAATGTCTGTGAAAGTTCCTGGGAGCGTGCATCCGCCCGCTCGAGCGGCGGATTTGGACGTCGAGCAGGGATTCTGTGAGTGACGGTCAAGCGGGATTTGCCGCTCAAGCGGGCGACTTTTAATATAAAAGCCGAGATCTGACGCTTTTTTGGTTCATTTTTCGCAAACCATCCTTTCTGCTCTCTACTTTTCAAAAGCTATTTTGAGAAGCTCTTCTCAACTAAAACCCTACTTTTCTCTTAAGGATTGATCTAGTAGGAGTTGTTTTCTACCTTGGACCCTTTACAATAAGTTGTGTTTGATCGTCGAAGGCTATCTTCTAATCTGAAAATTTCGGGATTTGGAGCAGTTCCGTTTCTTCATCTCCTTCGTTGGCCCCATCATTCGAGGTAGGGATAACCTACTCCATCTTATGAGCTCGTCTTTAAGTTTTAGTATTTTTGATATGTTGGGGGTTGTTGGGTAGTTTTTGAGAAATGTTTGGGCCTTTGTCGTGAATTTAACAAAAGTTGGGGTTTAAATATATAAAACCTATATGCATGTTCAGGCAGTAGAGAAATGAGATTAATGTTGGTACATTGATGGAAATGGAACCTTACGGGTTGTTTTTGTGAATATGGTAATTTGCCATAATTGGTTCAATTAATTAATGCATATAATTAATTGAAGAAAACAGGAAAATTGAATTGAAAAGTGCCCTGAATTGGGAATGTTGGGACTAAAGAGTGTAGTTGATCTTTTATTGCTCATATAATTGAAATGTTGATATATTATGCCATTTGTGCATTTATTTTCCTGCTTAAGAAAATAATTGCTTTGGCTACGTGGAGGCGTATGTGTTGATTGTTGTAGACAATGCAATGATGATTAAAAAACTAAAACTAATCCCAATTTAATGTGTCATAGAGTATGAGGTTGATGAGAATACACTAACGTTTATGTGTTGGTTGATTGTGCAATATGGCCCGCGGTGTTTATAGTGCCGTTATGTGTAGAGGTTGATGAAATGCATTAACTTTTTGTAATGATTGATTGGTAATGTGATTCTAATGTTTAATCATACCTGTGTAATCGGACGGAGAAATAGCGGATGTATCCACAGGTTTAGAGGAAGATGGGGGATGTACCTTAAGCTGGTTTAATGGTTTAGGCGGAAGATAGGGGAATGTACTCTAAACTGGTCAATGTTAGAGGGATGGGGATGGACCCTGGGATGCGTTTATATGCTCAGCCCGTTGAGAGTGTTGATAC
>NW_021035669.1:0-12366 GCF_004153795.1 Camellia sinensis
TACATGTCACAAATGAGTGTGTTGATCCAGAATCAATTAATACAAAAGCATCCTGATTACATATTGAAATAGTACCTGAGACAACTGCATTGGCATTCCGTGTATCGCCCAGAAGAAGCGCAAAAACTCTTCCCTGTCTCACGGTATCCCCGGTAGTAGCGGGTCTCAGAGTATTTCCCGGCTTTGGAACTGATGCAGTTGAACTAGCTGCTTGTTTCCCACTGTTCTGATTACATTCTCGGGCTATGTGCCCTTGCTTCCCACATTTGAAACAGGCTCCTGATGCACGGTAACAGACTCCACGGTGCCTTTTGCTACAGATATTGCACATGGGAGCTGCGTCTCGGGAAGAATTTGATGTAGTTGAGGAGCCCGTGTTTTGCTTTTTCAGAAATTTCTTCTTCGAAAAGAAGCCTTGCCTTTTGTTGCCTTTCCATTCTGTTACTAGCTCAGCTTGTCTAGCTATGTTAGCCTCTGATATGATGGCCCTATCTAGCACCCCAATGTAGGTCTCCAGCTTTAGGACATTCACCCTCTCTAGGATGTCACTACGAAATCCACCTTCAAAATGTCTTGCCTTCTTATAGTCTGTGTCAATTACATGTGGTGCAAACATGGCCAATTCAGTGAACTTGGCCTCATACTCAGCCACTATCATGCTATCTTGCTTGAGTTCCATGAATTCCGCTACTTTCCTATCCCGGACGCATTGTGGAAAGTACTTGTCATAGAATATTTCTAGAAACTTTACCCAGTCAACATCCTTATGATTTTCTCGCATCAACATCCACCATCTTCTTGCTTCGTCTTCTAGCATAAAAGTGGCTAGAAACACTTTCTGAGTCTCTGAACAGGGGAACACTTCAAATAGTTTCTCAATGCCGAGGACCCATGCTTCGGCTTTTAACGGATCTAATCCCCCGTGGAACTGTGGTGGTTTCATTTTCTTGAATTCCTTGGTGAGAGCTATAATCCGGTCATCATTCTGATTATTTGGCACGGGTGGTGCCGGAGGTGGAGGTGGCGGGTGTGGTTGCTACCACTGTTGTTGCCACTCCTGTTGCTGTCTCAAAGCTTCTGCCATTTCTTGGATTAGTCTTTCCATCCTGTCTATTCTGGCAGTAGAGGACTCATCTATCTCATCACCTCTGGTTCTCACCATCTGATTAAACTTGCATTATATTTTATACAAAAGGTACAAAAGTATGCACATACTAAGAAGCACATACATTCAGATAATTTACAATGCAAGTACTTCGCAATTAACAACATATAATTGTTCATATCCAAACATTTAAGCATGTAATCAATGCTTCCAAATTCATACTTATCACATGAATGCATCCTAGATCTTATCTAGACGCTTATTGCTTGTGAGTTATTAACTCGTGCTCTGATACCACTCTGTCATGACCCAAACCCGCCCCTATGGGTTAAGGACATAATCGGCCAGTAATCTTGAGATTACCTACGACCTCAAACCAAAACAGACATAACTCATCAGAGTAAAGGGGCCAAACGGAAGCAAAATTTAAAACTTTGTCCATAGAGCCATGCTTATATGCATATCAAAACAAACCATACTCATATACGTTAATAACCTACATCAAAAGTACAGTGCCATAAAATTCTTTACAGACAGGATCATCCAAACTAAGTCAACCCATAACAGACTATATACAAATATGCACAAAGCCCTTGCCAACGTGACAAAATACAATACATAACAAAATGGCAAGGTTGGGTCTCATGCGTGAGACACAAAGGCTGACTCTCCAAAACCTTTGTTGTTCCTGACGGACTTCACTGGGGCTGGGCTTGGACCTCCCTTGGCTCACCTACAAACACATAAATGAGCGTGAGCGATAGCCTAGTGGATAATATCAAATACAGAAGTTGCATAAACAATATGTAGAACAACATGCTCCAAACGGCCTTGGGCCCAATTCATATTTCTACTTAACATATATGCACTTATACACAATTTTGATCAAGCGACTGTAGTTCCTAACATACTGGCCTTTGGCCCATTCAGATTTCCATTCATGTCAAAACGACCTTCGGCCCATTCAGATTTCCATTCATGTCAAAATGGCCTTCGACCCATTCAGATTTCCATTTATGTCAAAACGGCCTTTGGCCCATTCAGATTTCCATTCATGTCCATTCAGATTTCCATTCATGTCAAAACGGCCTTCGGCCCATTCAGATTTCCATTTATGTCAAAACGGCCTTCGGCCCATTCATTTCTGTCAAAACGGCCTTCGGCCCACTCATTTATGTCAAAACGGCCTTCGGCCCATACATTCGTGTCAAAACGGCCTTCGGCCCACTCATTCGTGTCAAAACGACCTTCGGTCCATCTATTTATATCAAGTCAGACTTGTGTCCACAATCCCAATTAGCAACTCATAAAGCTTAAGGGAATAAACATTTGGACATTGACAAGCTTTCAAATATCAATATTACTCACAGTGATCGGCTTGTGGATTTGCCCTGGAGCTTGACCCTACACATTTTATGAACACAAAAGGGTCACTAAAAGTTCAATCCGTTCTTTAATTCACATATTCCTCTTTAGGCTTTACTCTTATCTCTTTAACTCATTTATAATGCTTAACATATGCCTAAGAGTGCTTACAAGTGAAACAGAATGGAAAATGAAACATAGAACAAACATACAAAATTTCAGAAAACAGGGTCCCCGCTCGAGCGAACCCAAGAGGCCTGCAAAAGTACTGGTTACCTCAAAATTACGCTCGAGCGTAAGTTAGGGCGCTCGAGCAGAAGGCCTGTCTACAAAAGCTCCCCGCTCGAGTGTGAAATATCCCGCTCGAGCGAACATCCAACTCTGCAAAAAGTGCTGGGAGCACGAAATTTACACTCGAGCGGAGGTTCTCCCGCTCAAGCGGACCTTAAAATTCTGGAAAACCTAGAATGTGTTCTTAAGCTCAAATTTGACCTTCCAACCACATTTCCTCGTGGACTTTCCCGCTCGAGCGGACCCATTAGGTCTGCGAAAGTATTGGTTGCCTCATTTTTATGCTCGAGCGTGAATTCGGATGCTCGAGCTAAAAGTCTCACTACATGGCTCCCCGCTCGAGCATGAATATCCCCGCTCGAGCGGACATCCATGTCTACAAAACTTCTGGGAGCTCGCATTTCCCACTCGAGCGGCGCCTTCCCCGCTCTAGCGGACATGCCAAATTCTGGAAAATCCAGAATTGTTCTTGAGCCTCAAACTTGCATTCAAATCAACATTTCTTACATATAATGACTCAAACTTCACATATACATTTACTAACATGTTCCAACACCAAATTCATTACATTATGAAGCTCAATTTTATGAATTAATCACATGCATGTCACAAATTACCCCAAGCTTATTTCCAACATAACAAATTCATGCATTCAAAGCTCATACTCTCATGAATTGTACATGCATGTGAGATATAACTCCCATTTTCAACTTACATAGTGCAAATGGTGATCACAAACATGAACTTTAACCAAAATTCTACATGGATCATACTTCTCATGCTCAACTATACAAATTCATGGCAATTATACACATGCATGCATTCCATGACTCCAAACTCATCAAACACAACACAATTCTTGTTCTTGATCACCATTCAACTTTGAATTCACAAAATTACAATATTAAACTCATGAATTCATAACCAATTACTCACCTAAAAGCTCAATCTTCACCAATTCTAGTTGAATCTTGAGTCCAACCTTCCAATTTTCACAAACTTGAGCCAAACACACAATGATGTCTTCCCTCTCTCTCAAAGTCAGCTCTCTCTTCCCCTAGAGAGTTGATCTCAACCAAAATGACTTAAAAGAGGAGGAATTAAGTGTATAATGCCCCCTTTATATGAGCTCTCATAAGCACAATTAATTAAGATTAAATAATTGAGCACTATAACACCAATTTAATCTATTTAATTTGATCCAAATCAATTTTCAATTAAATCTCACCGTAGGCTCTAAAAATTATGCCAATCACAACAGCGCAATCAATTTCGGTTTCTGTGGCTGATAACGCCTTCAATTTTCAGTTTATAATAGTAAGTTGAATAGATATTCCGACGGTGAACATATAGAAATTTAAAGCCACATATATTCATATAAATGGCACACCAAATCATATCAAACACAAAAACACAATCACAATTAAGGTTAATTAGCATAATACGGAACATGGTTATCACATATGTAGCCGCATCAAAGGGCCTCTTGGTGAAGGGAAGCAATGTAGCCTCTTCCGCCTCCGTGTCTTCACCCAGGGCAGCACTAATACCTGCAGCGGGGTCAAGGATAGGTACTTCATCGCTAGCCATAGAGAGGAGATTAAAAAGTGAAAAAAAAGTGAGTGGTTGGGTGTTTTTGGAGTGAAAATCACAAAACCAAAATCCTAGGAGAGAGGAATGAGGAGGAGATTTAAGAAAATCAAAGGGAAAAAAGGAAAAGTTGGGAAAATGTGTGAGGATCTAAGAAAAACCAAGAGAAAGTTCAAAACTTCACCAAACCAAATTTTGTTCAGTTCAAAAGATGGAGGATCAAGAGGATTTTAGGGAAAAATTTTGCAAAAGTTGTTAGATAACTCAAGAAAAGGGGAAATTTAAAGAGAAAGGAAGTTTAGAGAGAATGGGGGGATTTCGACCTAGGTTGTGATCCAAATGAGGCTTAAAGTGTGTTTTAAACAACCACGGGCTTGCTGTAGACACCCCATTTTTGACCGTCCTCAAGACTTGGACGTCACCGTTTGAACACTCGGTGATTATCCATGTTTGTGTTCGTTTGGAGTTCCCGGAGGTCTCGGCTCGCGCGCCTTGCCTCAGGATCCCGAACTCAACCGTTTAGTGTCTGGTTTTGCACCAAACACTTGCATCTTGCCTTTGAGAGGCAGGGTGAGGCTTGTAGACCATCCCCACCCACCACCGGCAGTGGCTAGAGGCCACCGGCTAGTGTTTAGTGCCACCGGCAATGTAGTTTGCCGGCCGGCACTATTTATTGCCGGTCAGCACTATTTTGTGCCGGTCGGCACTCTTTTTGGCCAAGATGGCATTTTTGGCCGGCCGATTGCTGTTCATCTGCTTTTGTAGATATTTTTAGACAGCTGTCTTGCTTTTGCTCTCCTCTATACACGTGTATGGAGGGATCTCCCTCTTGTAAAGCTTATCTTGTAAGCTTTACAAGAGATATAGAGAGAGGCTCTTTCTTGGAACAAGAAGAGAGGACTTAGGTTAGAGAGAGAGAGATTTTGGGAGCAAAAAGACAGCCATTGTTGAGCTCTTGTTCTAGGGTTTGGGTGAGATACATTTTCTATCTCTCTTTCCCTCCATACTATTGCACACAAGCACCTAGTGTTTCACCTTCCTCTTGAAACTAGGGTTCTAAGGGCTTGTTCTTGAGTTTCTTGACTGGTTTGGAGCCAAAGGAGGCCATTGGAGCATCATTTGTGAAGGAGGCTTCAAGGGTGAAAATCTAGTCCCATTTTCTCCCTTTTTTGCATTGATTTTATACCCATCTTAGAGCTGTTTTTGTGCTTATTGTATAACATAAAAAAGTTCAGTTTTTAGACCCTCTTTGTTGTTTATTAAGAGTGTTTTGTTGTTTAAGGGTTGTTGACCACCCTTAGGCCTTAAAATGCCTCATTTTAGGCCATTTTGTGCTAGCTCCAGGATTTTGGTGTTGGGGTCTCGTCACCACTAAAATCTTGAGGGATTTCAGTGGTGAAGATGATGCCTTGAAGTCCCAAGAAGGAGAGGGCCACCCCCTCTCCTTGTTGTCCTTGAAAAGGGCATATTTTGGCCTCTTGAGAGAGCATTATGCTTGAGTGTGTGTTGAGCATGTTTGGCATGTTTTTCATGCTTATATATCCATAATATAACATGATTTTAACTTGGTTTTGGTACTCCATGCATGCTTAGCATAGTTGCCATGTAATGCCTTAACATGTCCTTAGGTTGTTAGCCTTTGTTGGAGCATGTTTTAGGCTTAGTCTTGTGAAGATGTTATGTGGCTTATCTTGGCCATGTTTCAGGTCCTTGTCCTAACAGGTTGTTTGGGTTGATTTTGGCATGCTTGATATAAGCTCCTTTGTATCTGGGCTTGTTAGCCGTTGAGTACGTGCAGTCAGTGTACGCATGCACAGTCTCGTTTGCATTTGTATTATGGTGATGTTTGGGACTCATCCTAACATGACCATTATCAGTCCCAATTTCCATGCTTTTTTGATTGACCGTCCGCATGTCTCTTTAAATGCTCTACAGAGCATTGTGTAACAATGCCTCCATGTCTTGGTCTTATTCATGGCTTTAATGTTTTTGAGTCGTTTGAATGCCCATTTAAAAATGATTCTGAGGTTGTTTTAAGCATGATTTATTAAGAACTATGTTGCATGCTTTTAGTCCCATGAATGTCTCTTTCAAGTAGTGCTTGAATTGTTTGCTTTTTTGGTGCCTTAAGTGTTGGGTCCTTAACATGGTATGTGTCTGCACTGTGTCGCTTAGCTACCATTTTGGGCATTATTTGGCCTACTGTTTTGGGCCTTATTAAGAGTTTGCCATAATCCATGTATCAGTCCATCTATTCCATATCTATTTGCTTGCCATAATTATGTTTTGTATGCTTGCATAGCTTTGCCATGCCTATGTTGCCATCCTTAGCTTGTATGCCTTAGGTTGCATTGCATTTTGCATGCATTCCTTGTCCCTTGACTTGGGTGATAGGGATAGGACTTTGGTTTGATTTGGTTTGCATGCATTTGAAATCAAAGTTGCATACTTGGTCTTTGGGCCATCATGCATGGAAATGCGTGATTGGTGGTCTGAAAATCGAGGCACATGCCCCTTTGAGTCATTATCATGATAAGGGACATGGTTGGTGCATACATGCCTTGAATTGTGCTGCCATGCTTTGTTTTGCCCTCTGTTGCTGTGAGTTGCAGGTTCTGCAGGCTTTCTTTGCCGACCGGCAGTGTAAGGTGCCGGCCGGCAATCTTTCCTCTGCCGATAGACTCCATTTTGTGCCGATGGTAGGAATGGCAACGGGGCGGGGCGGGGCCGGGGACCACACTCCCCATCCCCGATCCCCGATAGTGAGAAATTCCCCGTCCCCGGTCCCGATCCCCGACGGGGACCCCATCAGCCCCCCCGTCCCAGCCCCCGTTCGGGGATCGGGTTTCCCCGACCCCGAAAATACCCGACCTGTTCATTTTTTATTTTTTTTTTAACACAAAAACAAAAAAAATAATTTCAATCGGTTGTATTCAGTAATCTATCATCATCATTATCATTAAAAATTTCAAACTATTGTATAGATCAACTGATATTGATCTATCATCAAATAGATCAAAACAGATCTCTTCAAAGCAGATCATTTTCAATCTATTGTATAAACTACAAAGATCATCCCTATTGAGACAAGAACAAAACCATCAACAAATCAACTACACAGATCTCTTTAACAACAACATAGATCATTAACACAGATTTCTTTAACAGGTCAACAAATCATTAACCATTTCAACATTAACAGATCAACTACACACAAAACAAAAATAAAATGATAACATAAGACACAGATCAGAGGGGAGGAGGGAGAGAGAGAGAGAGAGAGAGAGAGAGAGAAACTAGATCTGGTAAATCTGCACCATGCTCGATTGATCTGTAATCCCTGGAGTTAATCTGCAACGGCGAAGATCTAGCGAGGGACGATGGCGGATCTCAGTCTCAGATCGGAGGATCGAGTCGACGTCGGACAATAGCGTCGGAAGAGATAGTAGAGGGAAGAGAGAGAGAGAGCAGTGGGTTTGTAAGGGAGAAGAGAGAGAGTCGTAGGGAGGGTGGAGATCGGCGGTGGGAGGAGGGAGATCGGCGGTGGGAGATGGAGATCGGCCGACGGTTTTAAAGAGAAGGAGAGAGAGAGACAGATGAGAGGCAGACAGATGAGTATGAGTGAGTGAGGCTTCTGTGTGAGTGAAGTAAAGAAGTTGATTTATATATATATATATAGAGGGTAAAATGGTAATTTTGCTTCGGGGGAAATTCGGGGCCGGGGACGGGGTCGGGGACGGGGACGGGCCGGGGCTTGAACACTGATCACCGTCCCCGGCCCGAAACTGATCGGGGTTTTAATTTTGAATACCATCCCCGTCCCCACGGGGGTATTTTTCGGGGAAAAACCATTCTCATCGGGGTCGGGGGATCGGGTCCCCGTCGGGCCGGGTTCAAATTGCCATCCCTATTTGGAGTTGACGCATCATGTCCTCCACACTGACTATGAAATACTAATCTGACTGGATAGGTGGATATTCTCTCTCTGTGGTAGAACCGAAAAACTGTACCCTACTGTGCACTGGTGAATCAGATAGCAGCCGCTGAATTGGCGACTGCTGTACTATTGCCCCATGTCTAACTGCCCTCCGTCTTGTAACTGGGGGTAATGAAACAAACACTGGTTGTCCGTCAATAAGATCCTCAGATCTAGAAAGCCTTCTACCTCTAGTCTAGAGTGCTCAGGGAGTGTCTGCCTCGTTGGAAGCAATTGTGCAACACTACCTTGCAAAAAGTAAATAAAGCAAAAAAAGAAAAAGAAACAATAATCAGGAAACAGACAATATCCCGGCTTACATAGAAACAACACACAGTTGAAAATCACAAGCTAGATAATCTGTTCTTAAACACTGATTTCTGCCCCCCCTAAATTTCTGCCTTAAAACTGATACCCTCAAACACTGATGTCCTTAGACTGATACCCAAACTTGCAACTGATACATGTATTCTTGTAGAGACACACCCTAACAGTACATAGCAAGCAAATGAGAGCCAAAACACCCCTATGGTGGGGTAGGGTTTCCCTGTCCTATTTTGTCAAGAGCAAGCGGTTTGCTACGCAAGCAAACGGTTTAAAACAACCTACATTCGGGTAAGCAACCTGTCCTAATTTGGAATGGTCTCTATGGCTTCCGATATACAACTAGGTCGAATGGTCAACAAGGGTGCCTCGGCAAAATTGAAGTTTTTGTTCCCACCGTGGCAGAGCTCATAACCGGTTAGCTTTGTGGCACGCTTTTCCAAGCAAGCCTCTGGCAAACCGTTCAGGAATAACAGATGGCAAACACTGTGACTTAGGCGCACCAATGCAAATGCAATGCAAAGAAACACATAAGTGTAGATAAAACAACATATCATGAGTTCGTGTAAAGTCCTCTAAATCCCCAACAGAGTCGCCAGAAATTGTAGCGCCCGCCCTGAACTCTCTCCGCGCGCCCCCCTTTCGAAGAGGGCGCGAATTGGGTCCACGCTACTACAGTTCAGACTCCTGTCACGGTTCTGAATCTAATCTCACAAAGTGCAATGCAAGATAGATAAATCACCAAAGAGTCCAAATTTGGCAATTGGTTTTGAAAAATCAATTTTGAATCAAAAAGCGCCAAACATGGATTGCTTTGCCAGATTATAGAGTCGCCACCTAAATGTTTTGTTTTGGGAAAATTTAGGAAACCCTGACTCGTGCCAAAGGCCACGTGTCCGTCATCACCAAAGTTGCCTCGGCTCGGAAACTTGGGTACGAGGGGGGAAGGTCATAACATGAGCACCCCTGCTCGCCCGATCAAAGGATCAGCCTTTACAAAACATGATATGTTGTTTGATAAACACATGGATTGGAACAAAATAACTCATGTTTGTTTTTGAAAATGGTTTTAAAGTGCTACTCGCAAGTAGACTAAAGCGCGGATTTGCCACCCTCAAGTGGGCTGAAAACATGATGATTTTGCCACTTCGCAAAGTGGGCTTAAAACTCACAAGCATCAAGTTGTTCCAATTCAAGCAATCAAGCCTTCATCCACAAGCATTCATGCAGTTTATCAGTTAAGCAAATAGTCTCATGGTAAGCATACTAACATGGAAACACTCACACTCATGCAAGGATGCTAAAGCGTAAACACTCACAGTGTACTCCGAGCCAAAATAGAAAACTAGTTAGAAATCATGCATGATCCTAGTTTATGTTAAGATGCCTAATGCAACACATGCAATATGCAACTAAATAGGCTCGGCTATCTAAGATGACATATGAATGCAACACTTGATAGCATGCTTTGAAACACATATTCAAGTAGGTATCGGAATACAGTGCAGTTTGAATGATGCGCCGAGCCCGGTGCATGCGAGACAAATGAACGATGCACTCATGCAAGCATAAGGTATGCTAATTGAAATATGTCCTAATATAACCACTGAAAGTGGATAAATAAAAGGGAGAAAGAAGTGGGGTTGGAAGACATACACACACACACATACCCTTATTACAACAATGTGCCCTCTCGACGAAAGGTCCGAATAAATAAGAACTAAGCTATGCTAAGCTCAACTACTTATTACAAATCAACTAATTAACTAATCTAGCTAATTAATTATTACAAACCGAATGGAAACTAACTATGCTAAGCAAATTAGAAAATTACAAAGATGAAATAAATTAGCTAAGCACATTAACTAATTAACTAGCTAAATAAAGCAGTAAAAATGGCCTCGAGGGGAGGGAGACATGCATGCTTAGTTTGCTTCGCTCGAAAATGCATTACCTTGCCATAAGTTGCCTCTGTTTGCACTTGCAATGCTCTCAGAATATCAAATGAACTTCCAAGTTGCATCTGCCCTAACACAAGAACATTTTGGAAAATTTCTACTGCAAGTGGCCGGCCGGCCACCTCAACTAGTCAGTAGGTTACCTCAATTGGCCAGTCGGCCAATGCAAGTGGTCGGTAGGCTAGTGCAAGTGGCCAACCGGCCACTTTTCTTTCCAGCATTCTGCCTTTCATGCAACAGAGAGCAACAGAGCCAAGACAATGTATTTGGCAAGAAATGTGTGTACTACCACCCTCCTCATCATATCACAAGCTCAAAAGAGTGTGGTACTTCGCTCTCAAGCCACCAACCTCAACGCATGATGGCCCAAGAACCAAGCTTGTACAAGCTTCAGTGAATGCACACATAAGACTCGAAAGGTCTCCACCCTATCACGCACAATCAAGGGGGATGGCGACCAAGGAACATGACATGTTTCATCACTTGAAACGTCCCAAATTCCTTGTGTTTGGATTAACGTCCGATCCAAACACATGCAATGCAACACACATATGTTATGTTGGCATATTTTACTCGGTCCATTTCTTATTTACTCATTTTAACTTACCAATTAATCCATTAACTAATTAAGTTCAGTGTGCAAAGTCCTCTAATTTGAAAGACGGCCTAAGCTTCGAGTGCCTTGAGCATGAAGAAAGTATTCATGCTATTGGTTAGTAGAAATCCTCTAGGGAGGATTAAAACCATTAGACATGAATGCCTCAAGTTCATGCTCAAGCCAACAAGGGGCTTAAGGCCACTTTCAAGGTGAATGAAAGTTTAAAACAATGGAGTGCAATGACGCATATTTCAGCACTAAAATAACATGCTAAGTGACCCAAATATCATGCAAACAACTCATGTAATGCATGTTGAAAGGCTTAAGCATCAAAGCTAGTGAAGTGTATTACACTAGAGGCATGCAAGACAATGCTCAAAGAGCCAAACTAGCTCTGGACAGAGCTTAGTCATGTCAAAATAATGGTCTAAACATACTGAGATGGAAGCTCAAAAAGACTAAGAAAACATGCACACATGTTAGCCCATAAGCAAGGCATAATACACAACCCTCAAAAGCAATGAAGAAGTGAAGTATGTGAGAGTGTGACTACACTATATACACTAAAATTACATACCAAATGATGCCAAAACATGCAATCATCACATACACATGTTAAGGGCCTCAAAACCCAAAGCTAGTCAAGGCCCTTTACACTCCAACCATACAAAGCAAGCCTCAAAAGGACCAAGGCCACACAAAACAGAGTTAAAGCATGCTAAAACATTAGTAAAAAAAAATGCTGAGATAGAGCTAATACATGTTAGAATGATGGACTAACTCTTTAGGCATTCAAGGCTATTAAGCAAGATTACACTACAAGTGTAAGAAGCAAGCAACCAATGACTAAACCAGCCTAAAACAGAGTTACAGCAGGTCCAAAAAGTCACAAAAACATGCTGGAACTAAGCTTCAAAAGGGGAGAAACACATGCTTATTTGGTAGGCTATCAACACATGCAAACAAGACAAGAGGAAAGGGGACCACCCCCTCCCATTTTGGGCCTCAAAACTACCTTTCCACCACTAAAATTCCTCTGAGTTTCAGTGGTAGAAAGGCCAAACAAAGGTCACTACAAAGGCAAAGAAAGGTGGCTCAAGAGGCTTTACAAGCCAAAGAGCAAAAGAAGGGAAACACCCCTTAACCAAGCAAGACTCAA
>NW_021035670.1:0-29886 GCF_004153795.1 Camellia sinensis
AAATAAAACTTATATTACTCATAAAAATACAAACAAAATTAAATTAAAAGACCACCACTTAAGTGACATTCCACCTAATTATCCACTCACCTTTCTACTTACCAAACAATCTAACTCATCTTTCCAATAATTTCAAGTTTCATAAATCACAAAGTGACTCTAAACTTTAGTATAATTTTATAATTAAGTTTTTAAGTTTAGAATAATTTTGTAAAATTTAATTTTCACTTGTAAGACATTGTGAGATCCTCAATCTCGGTATCTGAGCCTAGAAATTGAATCTAGAAAAAATTTTAAATATGGAAATTCAATATTTAATACAATATATAATGGATATAAAAAAAATTATACATCTTGATCACGAAAATAGTAAAACTGAAACCACATGACTATTAATAGTCTAATAGATGTGAGTAAAGAAATTTTAAATATTTGCAGAAATCAAAATATCATGTTTACTAAAATATCTAAAGGGTTAAGAGAAAAAAAAAATTCTCTTAAAAATCAAAAAGAAAGTTTTATTAAAAGATTTGAAAAATTTTCTTATGATTATTGAACAAACTGCAAAAGATGAAAAAGATCGGGATAATAATGGTACATTCGCACCAAAAAATCCTATAGAAGGAATATCTTCAGAAGATCTTGAAAAAGATTTGAATCTATAAATAGATAATTATGAAAGAAAAATTGCTTAAAAGATCAATAAATGATTCTATTGATCCAGTGGAGTTAAAAGAATAACGCTATCAATCAGAACGAAAAAGCTGAAGTATTCGAATAAACAAAACATTTTGAAATTTCAGTTTTGGAGAAATCTTGATTTTATGAATATGTAATAACCCGACCCTCGCACATGATTTCTGTTATATTCTTAGTCCTCGATTGGTACTTTTAAATGCTTACTGTGTAGTTTCGTGAAAAATTATGATTAAGGAAGTGAAATCCATGTCTATGAACGTCTATCTGTCTCACAAGGAAACTATCTGTCACCATTAACACGTTTGAATTAGAAATTGGAAGCCTTAACAGCTTAATTAGCTGAAATTGATTATATATCTGTGATCAGCACAATTTTTAAGTAATATTAAGCATGTTTGCGAAATTTTAATTTTGGAATGATTAAACGATTCATTTTTGTCTTATATGCCTTATTTATGAATATATACTTCTAAGACTTCATGAACCTTGGTCAAAAACAAAAGAAAAAAAACGTGAATACCATTTTGGGGGAGAAAAGAAGAGAAAGTGAAGAAGAGAAATTGGGGGAGAAGGGGATTCAACAAGAAAGCTTGGCAAAATTGTTAGAGGTGTAGGATTGAATTCAAGGTAAGCTCAAATCCTTCTTATTATGGCTACTTGGAGTTTGTAATTTATGTGTATGTTTGATTCATGTCTAATTCATGCTTGATTAATGAGGGTTTCTCTCAATTGGTTGCTTAGGCATCTAGATTGGGTGTGGTACGAAATTTTACTTCAACCTACGATTTTCTATCATCACTTCATGGAATTATGCATATATCATGTGTTATGTTTCAAGGATATGAAGAACTTGAATCCAAGAATGGAGTTAGAGAGAGAGATGGCTTGTTGAAGCTTCTAATCTTGGTTAATTTATTATACTCAGGGTAGAATCCATGTTACAGTGATGTTAGGTGGGAATATTGCATTAACCTAACCTTGGGTTGCATGTAAAGAATGGAGTGAATACCAGGTTGGGACTCGAATGGAGGTTCAGAATTTCAGAATCTGCTCGGTCCGCTCGAGCGGCGGAAAGCCCGCTCTAGCGGAAAAAACCACCTCTCAGCAGTTTTGTGCATTTTACAGTCCGCTCGAGCGGACAAAGTGGCGCTCGAGCGGGAGACTCATTTTCAAGAAAAATTAAATGTTTGTTCAGTTTTGAGTGCTTGCCTCTCTGGTATTTTTAAAATATTTTACAGATGATTTTAAAGCGGTTGTAAATGCATGCAAGGTGTAAAACTCAGGAAATACTTTAAAAAAAAAAAAGAAACTAATGTAGTAATTGTGTGCAGGGCACATTCCAGAAGGAAGCAACACGCCACCTCAACACTGTGAGTAGTAGTACCTATATAATGTTATGCAATCATGTCAATGTTTCAAGGCATGTAAGGCAATTATGTTAATGTCTCAAGCATGTAATGTATTTATGCATATTTAGGATATGTTAATGTTAAAGCATGTAAAGAAAAGCATTTACAAGGGCTATATGCCATTTTCAAGGGCCTCGTGCCACAAGTTTCAAGTGTATTTTCAAGGGCCTCGTGCCACAAGTTTCAAGTGTATTTCAAGGGCCTTGTGCCACAAGTTTCAAGCGTATTTCAAGGGTCTCGTGCCACAAGTTTCAAGTGTATTGCAAGGGCCTCGTGCCATATGTTCAAGGGCTTCGTGCCATCATGTTTCAAGGGCTTATAGCCACATGCTCATGTCACAGGATTAGGCCTAGAGCCAGTATGAACTAAACGCAGAATTAGATAAACCAAGTGCATGCTACATCTTTTTATGTATTGATGTATTTAAATTTCAAGATAGACGTCGTTCATTATGTATTACTACTCATTGAGCCCGGCTCACTCTCTATTATGTCCATTTCTGTAGGTCATCAGTCAGGGGGTCAATCCTAACTTGACGCTGTCCCTTTTATCAACCTTTACATGTCCAGGCACCATACCAGGCCATTTGTTTTTGTGAAGCTGCTAAGATATGGGTTTACTTTTGAGAGCCATCTACAGATGTTGTACATAACTTCCATATTCCTTTTGTTATGCCCAATTATCGGGCTAGGACTGTAAATCTATATGTTTGTACACGATATCCAAGGATATAGTTTTAAACTTTATCCGCTTTTGACGATATATGTAATGCATAAGATCCTGGCATATCAGAAATAGCTCAATGAAGTATGCTTGTATTATGTTAGATTAATATTTTATGCTTCCGATAAGGCCCCGTATGGTATGTACATCAGTTTTTATGTCCGTTTTTGCATAGGTCATGCCCGAACCTTTAAGGGCAGGTTCTTGGGTTATGACAGAATATCTTTGGAGATAATGAAGAAAAATCTTCAAAGAAAGTAATAAATTTAGGGGAAAAAGGACCATTAAAAACTCATATAAAATATGACTTTATTCCTAAAATTGCAAAAAATGAGTCTGTTACTAAATATGGAATATATCTTGATCTCAACTATGTAACTAACATAGAAGAGATTATAGATAATTGGTCTCAAGTAGTAAGACTTGTAGTAGTTGCACAAGCTATAGATGCAGGAGGTCTGTATACTTTTGTAAAGGCTACTCTAAGAGGTCAAGCTACAAAATTTTGGGATACTCTGTCATGATAACATAAAAGCTCAGTGGTTAGCTTTAACTATTGCTAAAAAGAGTATCATGTTTATGGTAGATAACCTTAAACGAAAATTTTGTCGAACAATCCTTAGCCAATTGGGAATTCAAGAAAAAATAACATCTATAAATCTAACTAAGAAACGAATATGTGATATGTGATATTTTGAAAACTTGTGCATACAAAAAATGATTCTATAAATTAGACCTAAAAGATACTATTCATTGACAAAAATAATTTATAGCTAAACTTCCTAAACCATAGGATGAACTATCTTAAAAAGAGTTTGAAAGGCTATTAAAAAATAATCATATCTGTGATTCTTTAGGTGGAAGAATAGTTTCTATATGAGAAATTATAAAGAAATATTGTGCAGAAAACAAAGTATAAAAGATATGAAAAATGTATATATGGATTATAGCTATTGTTCAAAGACCGAATATATGGTAGGAAGTTATGGTTGTGACAAAAAATCCAAACCATTGGTTAAGAAGAAGAAATTTGTCAAAAAATAGAAAAAATGTCAGAAAAGAAAATTTAATCCTCATAAAGAAAAACCAAAACCTTTGGATAGATATATTAGAAAAAAATCTAATAAATTCACAAAAGATAAAAAGCCTCCATGTCCAAAAGGAAAATCTCCTGAAGAATGCAAATGTTGGATTTGTGGAGAAAAAAGACATTTCGCAAACAAATGTCCGAACAAACCAAAAAAACATGTTAAAAAATATTATTTTTTGAAGAAAAATATGAACCAGTATGGGAATACGAAATAGAATCTAACGATGAAGTAGAAGAATTTATGTCAGAAAATGAATCAAAATTTGAATATAGTTTTGATGAAAACGATGAACAAAGCTTAGAGGAAGTTTTAACTGGAACTATTTTTATGATGAAAATAGATTAAGATGATGAGAATGAAATGATCCTTCTTAAGAAAGGAGAAAGTAAATCATTTGAAATTGAACGATTGAAAAATGTCAAAAATTCCAATTAAGTAAATTTATAAAAACTCAATCTTCAAACTTCGAAAATAAACTGAATATAGAAATCTTTGAAGAAAGAATTTCAGTTTTTAATACAGAAAAAAAAAATATATGTACATATACCATTATTTGATATGAATAAGATCAAACAATATCGAAATAAAAAATATAATTACATTCATTTAGGACTTATACAAGTTAGTATATGTCCTTTATTTTCAGGCCGAAAAGACATTCTTGTGTTAACATGTGTCATGGATAATAAATAGCATAACTTTGAAAATTCTTTAATCAGAGGAATTCAAAGTAATTTTATAATGGACCAATTTGGTTTACTATCAAACCAAATTATTTTTTGGCATTAGAAGATGTTGGTGAAAATACCAGAAAAAAATATATTTTATTGATAAATGATGCAAAGAAAATGAGATACAAATAGATCAGGCTGAGGCACGGATATCTCGTTTTCTTTAAGGAGATCAAGCCCACTGCGGTAGGAAGAATTCAAATACTGATGCAGTAGTCACAAAACTATGACTTGTCCTCTCCAGGATACAACAGCCCGACCACTTGTCATATGGTTCAGGCCAACTCTGCACAAGATAGTGAACCCAAAGCTCCACCAAGAAAAACACCCTTCTTTGCTAGCAATCTTTCTTGTATAGAAAATAGTAGATGAGAGGAACTATTTATAGGCTACTAGGACCTTGCAGTTGCACCAAAAATAAAGACCATTAAATAAAAGAAAATGGAGAGACTCCATATAATAAAGAGAAAATGGTTACACCAAAATAATGACCATTAACCAAGTTCTTAAATTCTATTTAACTTTCATTCATGACCAAGAGGTATGAGAGAAGGATATAATTTAGAAGGATATGACCATTAGCCAAGTTCAAGTCCTTATAGTTTAGAAGGATATAATTTTTTTTATAAAATTTAAAACAAAAAAATTTAATAGCGATTAATAATTTGAACACATGTGTTTAACACAAATTATATTTAAACCAATAATATCATGACACATGTGAATATTGAGCTCATTCTAATCGTAGTAATATAATTTGAAGAAGAATTCATAATGGAGAGATTATGACATATGAGAGAAATTACAATAGAGAGATCATGAAATCGATGAGAGAAATTACAATGGAGAGATTATGAAATATTTTTGTTATCTTTCCATTTGAAATCCATAAATTAAGGGATAATTATTATTTTCAGAATAATTAAATAGGTATGAGAGAAGCTGAAAATGGGGGATAATTATTATTTTCAAAATAATTAAATAGGTATGAGAGAAGTTGAAAAGGGTATCTATGGAAGAAGTCAAAAAGACTTGGGAGAAGTTAATAAGTGTTGAGTTTTTTTATTGGGCATTGATTCAGACCCCCTTAAAACTCCCACCCCCACCACCCCACGCACACATGGGGGTTGGGGATTGGGAGAGAAGAAAAAAAAAATTGACCAATAAAAAGCAAAGGGGGTCAAGGAGGTGACCCCCAAAAGGGGTCTCAATCTTTATTCTTTTTTATTTTTTTAAATTAAAAAATTAAGAAATTAAGATTAAGGTATTAGAGCTCCCACAAAACTTGTGAGTTAGAAACCCCTCTTCCTTATATAATATATAGATATAGATAGATAGATAGATAGATAGATAGATAGATAGATAGCTATAGATATAGATATAGATATAGATATAGATATAGATAGATAGATAGATAGATTGATATATGACACATACCATCTATATGACACAAGGACCAAAGTACCGGGACAACTGCTACAATTTGCCCTCATCTAAATTAAAGGGATTTAAAAAGTAAAAAAATTATAATATTAAAAAATGTTCACTAAAAAAATATAGATTAAAAATTAAAAATTAATTATTGAAAACTCCATACTAAATAAGGTAATGTTTTCTATTAATTTTGAAAATCAAAAAATTATTATTAATTTTTCCTCTATTTTTTTTCTCATGAAAAAATAGCTACATCAATTATCAAAGGGTAAAGTTTTTTTTTTTTTTTTTTTTGTGGAGAGGGGTTTTGACTTGCGATTTTTCTAAAATGGGTGTTCTAGACGGAAATGATAGAGTTGGTTCAGACAATAAGAAAAGTTTTTATTCAAGAGGTGCCTTCACTATGTGTAAGAATAGTCGGTTTTGCATAGGGTGCCTTCTTGGATAATAGCTTCAATACTGGCATGCATGAAGGGCTTAAGTGTGAGACATATAAGAGGGGCTTTAGTGCAAAAATAGAAGAAATGGTTTACCGAGTGTCTTCTTGCTTCATGACTTCAATACTTGTGAGAGAGGAGTAGGCTCAAGTACAAGAGAGAAATGAGGGTTTGTAGGAAGTGTCTTCTTGGGTCACGACTTGAGTGTCCGTGCACATGAAAATGAGTGATAAGTGTCAGAGTGTGTCTTTTGGGGTCACGATTTTAGTGTTCTGAAACACAAAACCATAGCATATTAATAAAGAGAAATAATTAGTGATAAAATATTTTTGTCTCCTTAAATACAAGAACAGAGAATTTATTATTTGTGACGAAATATTTTTGTCTTCCACAACATAACCTTATGAGACAAAAAATATATTCGTTGCACAATCAATCAGAATTTATTAGTGACGAAATATTTTCATCTCCCACAACTTATTCTTCCAAGACAAAAATATATTTGTCGCCCATTTAATAGAAAGATGAAACGGCATCGTTTGCATGATGGAGTGTTTATTGGTGATGAAATATTTTCGTCTTCCATAACTTATCATTCCTAGACAAAAATATATTTGTCGCCTAATAAAAACCCACCCTTAGAAGTTTGGGCATGACCTATGCAGAAATGGACACTCAAAGGGGCCTGAACGGAAGCATTAACATCATGATAATATATAAGAAAGTATGACATCCATTGAGCTCCTACTACCATGCCAGGATCACAGACACTGCATAAGACGAATGGAGCTAAAGAGATACACAATTGAGCTAATATGCATATACAGATCCAGCCCCAAGGTTGGGCGTATAACAAAAATATTATGTACATTATCCTAAGCCAATAACTAGAGTACAAGCCATAGTCTAGCAAAACATCACAAAAATATACGGCTTCGACCAAGTGCCTGGCTATGCTTAGGCTAACAAAAGTGTGATGGTGTCAGGACTAGGACCGACCTCCAGGTTAATTACCTACAGAAACAGACATAACATAGAGTGAGCCAGGCTCAGTGAACAATAGTACATAAATGATTCGATGCTCAAGTTAAATTATAATACATATAATACATTTCAAAGCGTAAGTGAATGCAGAAATCATATGGTTAATCTGATTCTGTACAAATTTTCAGAACAACCTTGTCGGTTCACAACTTCACAGATTGGCCCTTGGCCTGATAGGTTCACAGATTCACAAATTGGCCCTTGGCCTCATAGGTTCTAGCTTCACAAATTGGCCCTCGGCCTCATAGGTTCATAACTTCACAAATTCTTTCGATGTTTCCATAATGTCACACTTATTCCCAAGTAGCATACATGTTAACATAATTTCTTATGAAGAACATAACGTCAATAACAATAATTATTAACGTGATTAAAGATACACCGATAGAACTATTGCTCACTGTGTTGCGACGGGGCACTAGTTTCTCTCAAAGCATGTCCTACACATACACAAAGATACAAATTAATTTCCCTTTTTTCTTGTTAAATCATCTCTTGACTCGTTTTACTTCGACTGAATTAACGAACATCAAAACAACATCAATTGCAGATTTCGACAACATTAGAGGATCCAGCATGTAAAATAGAGCAACCCGTGTTTTCCAGCTTGGGCCGTACGTGCGGCTGTGAGCCCCGCACGTGCGGCAAGGACTCCCGCACATGCGGCAGTGAAGCCCGCACATGCTTTTTAGACAGTAGTTGAATGCCCAAAATTCCTCATTCCCCGCACGTGCGGCCATGACTCCCGTACGTGCGGCTGGGGTTCTCGCACGTGCAGCCATGACCCCCACACGTGCGGCGATTCTGCTCAAAACAGTCTGAAAATTCCTTCAAAATTTCATTTTTTTGTAGGTATGTTTAGAGCCTCAAACCTAATAATAAAAATCTAGTATAAGGTCCCAAATTCATGTGAATAGGGATCAAAATACATACATCAATTGAGTATAAGTTAGATCATTAATCTTAAATTCATCAACACACTCACTCTCATGAGATTTCTACATATAGACACATATACACAAAGCCTTGCCACATAATTAAATTCAAGCAAGTCAATTGAAGGAATAGACTCCCGCACGTGCGGCAGTGAAGCCCGCACGTGCTTTTTAGACAGTAGTTGAATGCCCAAAATTCCTCATTCCCCGCACATGCGGCTGGGGTTCCCGCACGTGCGGCCATGACACCCGCACGTGCGGCGATTCTGCTCAAAACAGTCCAAAAATTCCTTCAAAATTTCATTTTTTTGTAGGTATGTTTAGAGCCTCAAACCTAATAATAAAAATCTAGTATAAGGTCCCAAATTCATGTGAATAGGGATCAAAATACATACATCAATTGAGTATAAGTTAGATCATTAATCTTAAATTCATCAACACACTCACTCTCATGAGATTTCTACATATAGACACATATACACAAAGCCTTGCCACATAATTAAGTTCAAGCAAGTCAATTGAAGGAATAGAGTGTAGCTTCTTATAAATACTTGAAATTGAGTCAAAACATTCAAAAGTAAGGTTATCTTGCCAATTCCTTCTTACACACACATAGCACCACAATCCAACCCTTAAGTGACATGATTATGAGGATATCTCACACAAATTAGGAAAAAAGAGTTGTAGGAATCAATTAAGATAAACATCTACATACCTTAAGCTTTCCCAACCTTCTTGATGCTTTTCTCCTACTACCTTTCAACTCTTCTCTCCCCTAATCTTTCTCTCATGAGCTATTTTTCAATTGAAGCTTCTAAGTCAATGTTGGGCATAACTATGTATATATATATATATAAGGTGAGTAAAACAAAAATCAACCATTTTAATCATCCCAAATCAAATTTCTACGAACTTGCTTATTATTACCTAAAAATTATGCCGATTCCAAATATAAAATCAGTTTCGGATTACCAAGCCTCTAAGGCCCTCAATTTCTGATTTAACATTCTAATTATGACAGATACTTTCCTTACCAAACAGATACAGGTTTAATTCATAAGATATATGTGCGTAAACTTAATTTCTCAGGAAGTTTTCACCTTAAGCATTTTGAAAGCACAGAATAAGAGACTAAAAATATATCAGAATCACATATGAGGGTCGGGTTATTACAGTGTTTATTGGTGACGAAATATTTTCGTCTTCCATAACTTATCCTTCCCAGACAAAAATATATTTGTCGCCTAATAAATGGAAATATGCAATGACATCGTTTAATAAGTATGGAATTTATTGGCGACGAATTACGTTCGTCACAAAAAAAAAAATTATTTTGTGACAAACATGTTCGTCTCTAATGAGTTAAAATAATTCGCGCAAATGCAAATGAAATTGACACCTCATTTTTGCAGACGGAATTTTGTTTTTGTCTCCTATACTTTTGAGAAAAATTAAAACAAATGACAAAATTAATATTTCGTCATCTTTGGGTTAAATTTTAAGACAAAAAAAAAATTTCGTCACCAAATTTTGTCATAATAGTCTAGATTTCTTGTAATGACTCTACAAAATCAAAAGGAGAACCTAAATTCACTATGAATTAATGCAAGACATAGATCTCTGCATTACTGAAAAATAGGCAGAAGTTCACGTGACAAATGAAGCCAAAAAATGCAAGTATCCTTCAGAATACTCACATGAAAAACAAAGCTAAAAAAGGCTCATATGATAGAAGAAGTCAAGAAAGAAGAAGCCAAAAGATAGCTCACATAACGTATACAACCAAGCAGACACAACAAAGTAGATCATATGGTGAATGAAGATAAGTGAGTAACTAAATAAAACCAAAGTGGTGGAGATAACACTACTACGTTATTAGTTTCAATAAATCAGAATGTAAAAAGTTTATATTCTTGTTACAAGAACATTATCTTTTAATTTTATGCATTTCAATTCCGAAGTTGAAGTCCACTATTTATCTATAAAAGGGTGTGGCTGCATTTTGTAGAAGTAGAATCATATAAGCGAGCAATCTTTTTATCTTTCTTGTAATCTCTGTAATTTTTCAAGTATTCGATAAAAGTTTTTCATTTCCATATATGCTTTGTTTACTATCTTTTAATTTTTTGAAAGTCTGAGAGTAGTGATACAAAGAGATTACACTTTCTACTCGTTGAAAGACTTGAAAAGTATTTGCAACAAACAAAATAATGTGGGCATGAAAAAGCAAAATCTTAAAATAATTTTATAAATAATCAGTGTTTTCTATTTTAATTATAAATATTATTAAAAAAATTTCACATCATCTATAAAAAATATTATTTTATTTTACGTCATCGTACATCATTCACTGTGGCTAATTATTAGTGCACCATTTAGAGATGGCTAGATTGGTGGTTACCTAGCATCACTCATTTATTGAAAGTTCAAAATAAATGAAGTGCATTTTCTAGGAAAAGAAAGATCTGTTGGAAAATTGGGTTTTATATGGCTTATTTTGGGCCATCTTTGAGCCCAAAATTGAGTGGGTCCCGAACATCTTTTGGGACGAGTCCGAAGAGGTGACGTGTTCCTTGCCGCGTGGCAAGTCATACGGTGAAGACGGTTCGTCAAAACCATTTATGAGTGAATGGGAAGTTGACGTCATTTTCGGGTTCGTGGAATAGGAAATTTAAGGAAGTAAATGTGGGTTTCCTTGAAATGGGTTGTCCCACATTGAAATTTTAAGAGAGCTTTTTTGTGTATATAAGCTCTAGACTACAACACTTGGGTTGGGTCCCAAGGGGCACCCCAAGTTTGTAGAAGGGAGGAGTTATGGACAAAGTGAACCTTAATCCAAACCACCACATGCGTGCGCGCGCGCCGCCGCTGCCGTCCGTCTGGCCTAGCCATGCCAAGCGCAGTTGTGGGTCGGTTCTAATATTAATTTTTTATACAAAATTTATTTGAATTTTTAATTAAATAAAATTCAATTTTTGAGCCAAAAAACTAAATTGATTTTCTGTCCATTTCTAATCCCAAATATAACAGTCCAAACTGTTTGAACTTTCGGACAGATTTATTTCTAAACTACCCAGGCAGTTACAGGCTCAAGTCTGGACAGTTTCCAAACTGCCAGTCTGTTGAAACAGTTGTAGAACTGTTTGAATTTTGAATCAAATCTGTTCAAAACAGTATCACACCTGTTCATTTCCTCAAAGCAGCTGTTCAGGTCAGATTTATTGTCTATAAATACAGCCATGATTCCAGCAATTTAAGCATCCGAAAAAATCAGTCTGCAATTTATGCTTTTGCTGTCCAGATTTTATTTAGTGCATTATTCTTCATTCTAGTTTTAGGAAAAATCAAAGAGAGTATAGAACACAGGTTCAGTTCGCCGTACAAATTTGTTTGGAGTGCTACTACAAATTTGTGAAGATTATTGTATTCTGGGAGATAGACGCCACTCAACCGTAAGCACCGTAGCGAGGCGAATCTGTCTTAAGGACAGAGTGTCACACACTCGACTTGGTCTTTTATTTTTCATTTGGTTCGATAAAATAAATGCTGTAACTTTTTATTTTATTTTGTTTGATTTAGTTTCAATTTATTTTATTTACACAGAAGATTGTTCCAACAAGATCAAGGGTGGGTTTGTTGAGTGATTTAAATTCGTATTCCCATTGCCATTGGTTGGGAGGGAGGGGCGAGCAGTGGTTAGTCGGAAATATGCTTGAATTGGAGATTGATTATGTTATGTGAAGACTTGGTTGATTGGATGGATAGAGGTGTGACAGGGTTGGTCATGAGGTGAGGCGATTAAAACTATCGTTTTTGGTCTGTAATTTTAAACAAATTTAGGATCTTTAACTAGGAGAGCATATTGTGTCGTATTATTTCATAATTATTTTAATATTAGTTCAATTTATTTATTTTCATGTTGTCGTATGTTGTTATTTTGTTTCGTATCTAATTGATGTTTAATGTAAAAACTTTAACTTTTGATTAAAAATAACTTAACAAGTGTGTGGAGAAATTAAAATTTTTCTCATTAGTTGAATTTTATAAAATTTATTTCTACTAAATGAAATTATTCATATAATGTTTGATTTTAATTCAATTGTATTTTTCTAATTAAAATTTTGTACCTTATTACTATATATTTTTTACTAGATTGACTCTAAAATAGATAACAAAAAAAATACGCATCTTAAATGAAAAAAAGATATTAGCCTTAATTATTATTTTACATATTTTTTATTCAATTAGATGGAGTTAAATAAAAGATTAAAAAAAATTGTCATAGCATCCCTCAGTGAACATTAAAATATATAATTAATAATTTATGTCATTGAATCGTTTTATACTTGGATTCATGTTGAAAAATAATCAACCCTTGAGTTGTGTTGAAAATTCTCATTCTTACCCCTAATTAATTTTAGTTATTATAGCATTGATAAACTAAAAAATAAATTTTGTTAAATTGTAATGCAATAAAAATAAATTTTATCCTTTTTAATTTATTCAAACAAATTTTTTTTTTTTTTTTTGGTGGGAAAATGATATATGAAGGCCCAATTTAAAAAATTTGCCTTACGCCTAACAACTCAGGGCCGGCCCTGGGGAGGGGGAAGGGTTCTAGGGGTCTCCGCCCTCTGGGGGCTAGGAGGAGGAGGAGGAGGAGGAGGAAGAAGAAGAAGAAGATGATGATGATGATGCGTACGGGTATTATATACATGGATGGCTGCTTCGACATGATGCATTGCACTACTGCCCAATTGGTCGTTGGCGTCCTCAGCGATCCCCAATTTACTATTGCCTAACAAACAGAGGCCCTCCCGTACGCCTTCTCTCTCTCTCTCTCGAAACATTTATTTCTTCAATTCGTTTCGTATCATCAGATTTTATATTTTGAAATGTACCTCTAACAAATCCGAATTCCTACTATCTATCTAGCTATCTATTTGATTGATTAATTTGTTCCTCTTTTTGTACCCTTGCCATTATTCATTTTCGTTTTCATTTTTTTTTTTTAATTTAATGCTGGATAAAATTGCTTGCATTTGTTAACTCGGCAACACAGATGTGTGTGTTTTCCCAGTTCCATTGATCATTGCACTTGAGTTGAGTCTGCCTTTGTTAAAAGCCCATCTTCACTCCTCTTTTGTACATGTGGTAATTGATCTATGTTGTACATGGCCATATCTTCTCAGACATTTTTCTCTCCTTTGATCTTTGATTGATGCCATGCCACTGGCTAATGCTTCTAAGTTTCCTGAATGTATTCATTTTTATTTTTTTGGTATCATATCTTATCTTGTAATACCACTCTCTTATCATAACATTCTCCTCATAGCTACACATTATTTGAATAGATCTAAGTGTTGTGGACAGTGGATCCACATTTGGTGATCTGATATCCGTATATTACATAATGTGCAATGATCCAGAGTTTGGGAGTAGATTTCAGTGTTCGATCAGATCTGTTTTTCTTTTACTTTGGCATATCTGTGTATATATATATATACATGGATCGAATCTAACTGAACTGCGTTTTCCTTTTTCATTCAGAAACGCTATGAAAGCAAGGCAGAAAGCGACAGAAGGTATTACGAGGATAACAAGGATGTCACTGGTGATTAACTGATGCTGGAAGAAGGTATGGTGTAATGCCCATTCATGGGCAGTCTTTTGAGTGCCTATTGCATTAGTTTTACTGAGATGAATGGATTTATTATACTACTTACTTAGCATGATACATATAGATTTCTCAATAGGGTGGGTGTGACATGTTTGAGACCCAATTTTGAAGAATAGGCCTAGTTATGGAGCAAATATCTGTATTCTATTTGTATTCGTTGGACTCCTTTCTTGGAATCGAGTACGAGATCACAAACAACTTCTGCATTCTAATAAAAAAAAACAAAGAAGCATGTTCATGATACTGGAAGGTTAGCAGACAGTATGATAGACAGCCTTTTTATGTTAGCTTCATAATTATTGTCTTGCCTTTGTTCTTCTGCATGCACATATTTAGGTGTGTGTACTGAAGTTGAGAAAAGATAAAGAGATAAAGTTGCAATGTAATGTAAATGATGCAAGTAGACATGCAAAAGATGCTCGTAAAAGGGACAAGAGAGTTGCAGGCCCAAATATTCATGTTTATTAGATATATCCATCAAGTAATAATTATCTACAAGATGATACTATATTTGACAGTACTAGAACAATTCAGTTTTGTGTGAACAATTATATCTCTACTATATCTATATTTCTATGCAAATATATATGAATGAAGCTATGAAGAAGATACATAATGGTCCCCTCCCAATGCCATGGAATCTGCAAATATTAATAACAGAATTGAATTTTGAAGTATTCCTAGGGATGGGAATTAAGGAAGAGATTGTGTGCAGTAGGTTATAGCAAGTGCAGCCTTATATATGTTGGTATTTTTAAAGGGCAAGGGGAGAGAGAGAGAGAGAGAGGCAGTTGTTAGACTTAGACTTAAGCCTTGGACTTAGACAATGGAACAAGAGATACAGTTGCAGGTCTTGGGTACAAAAGCGCAAACCCCAAAGGGCTTGTTAGGAAGCTGGCAATCAATGCCAAAGCAGCAAGGCATTGTGACACAGGTGTTGGGATCTACAGCACTGGCTACGCAGCACTTGCATGCCAAGCACAGCTGGAAGGCTGCCATCCTCCGCCTCTGGCCCTGAGTAATACTGTTGTTGGCTAACGATAACACAAGTTCAACTGCCGTCCTATAATCAGTTGGGCCTCCCTTCACCACCATGGGCTGCAATATTGTTGATTTAACTCCGACTCCGATGAGTTCAGCAGGAGGCGCTGGTGGTGGGTTAATTGGCATCTCCTCCAAATCCCCTGCATCTGCATGGGCAACCTATATATATGTTAAAATGTTAATCAAGTACTGAAGAGAAATATATGTTGTGAGCTTTGCTCAGTTACCCAGACTGATGCTGGGGTGCGCTATGAGGAACAGGAAGAAAAGTAGCACCGCAGATATGGTTCTGGTTCTGGCATGATTGATTGCTAGGAGTAGCCGTCTATTCATGATTTTCACTCACTACTTTTCCAAGCACATTCTCACACAGAGATGTGTGTGTGTGTGTGTGTGTGAGAGAGAGAGAGAGAGAGAGATTTCTGATTTAATTTGTGTGGTGGAAAGTTAAGGAGGCAACTCTCTATAAGGTGAAGTTAATGAATCAAGGGATACAGATTTTTTGTCATTCCGGATATTACAACCAAGTGAGATCAGATAGAAATGTATGTGGACGTGCTTAATTGTTGCCAAAGCTTCCCTTTACTTTGATCAGTTGTACATTATTTCATGGATATACTACACTAATTTCTCCCGTGAATTAAAATAAATATAATATAAGAGGTTGTTTGGGATATCCTAAATAAGTGCACTTTTTGTCTTTTTGGACTAAAAAGGTGAGGAAAAAAATATGGATGTTTGTGTTAACTTTTTGGCTTTTTATGGAAAAATGTGTATTAAAAAATTGTACAAATTAGTATGTAGAAGAAGATTAGGAGTGTGAGTTGTACCGCCGTACTATCTGTGCAGTTGAATTGATGCTAAAAAATGATTGGCTACTTTTCGAGCATTGCACTGGACGGTGTTGTTCGGCCCATGTGGGCCATCATGGGTCCCGTTTTGATAATCTGAATCGTTCAATATGTAGAACTCGTCGAGTATTATATGTTTGTAAAAAATCACGGTGATTGAATATCGATAGCTATCTGATCAGATTAGTTTTTTTTTAACCGTTAACTATAACATCATCTATTTTATACAAAACTGATCAGCGATATTCGATCAATGTGATTTTTTATAGACATGTAGTAATCGACGTGTTCTACACATTGACGGTTCAGATTATCAAAATGAGACCCGTGATGGCCCCCACGGGCCGAACAACAGTGTATTAAAATTGCACCCCAACTGTACAATTTTTCTTAAACCATGCAGCCACAGATTTGAACCAGTCAGATCTGTCTTGTAATTTTGTGTGTTACATTAATTTTTTAATATTTTTTTTGATAAATAATGATAACTTTTTTTCTTTTTAAATAATTTTTATCTTTTTATTTTTTTTTAAACATGCCAAACTTCAGCATAATCTAAACTACTCCCTCAAAAGAAACAAACTAAGCCTATAGACGACAAAAACACTAAACACAACAAAGGATTCAAAATTTCTCTCTAGCACTCTTCAAGTAATGAAGTTTCGCTTTGAGTTTTCTTCTGTTATCCTTTTTTGTAGTCTCCTCATTAATGGGATCACTTGGAGATGGACCCCCTCTACTTTGTAGGCTCTTTATTTGACACAAGAACTCTTGATTTAATTCTCCATTTCCCAACTCTCCCATATCACATGATTCAAGGACATCAAAAGCATTAGATGTTGATGGGGTGAAACACTGCGTCTCTGGCTCTTTATTTATCACTGTCGTTAAACCTTACCCATCATCTCTCCCTTTTTTCTTCACCACTTCCCATTTGGTTGGATTTTTATTTTGGTTAGTTCTTCATCTAATCCAATTGAAACCCAATCTGCTACTACTAAGTCATCTTCATTCCTAAATGCCAATGCCACTTGTTTTCAGGCATGCATACCGTGGGTGTGGTTTCTAAAATCCTGTAACCCACACCCTTCCTTCATTCGTTCTAAATATTGGCTGAATTGCAATTGAGGAAGAAAGTCCCTTCTTATTTAGGAATGGCAACGGGGCGGGGCGGGGCCGGGGATTACCCTCCCCGTCCCCGATCCTTGATTTAGAAAGTGGAGCACTTTACTCCATTTAATTTGAATATAAACAAATACCTCTCCCGTGATTTTGAATTAATGTGCAATTGTTAATTTTTTCATCCAAACAAATGGGATGTGAGTTACACATGTCTAATGCGTATGTATGCCTTTGTTTTATATTTTTTCCTTCCAAAAAAAAAAAAAAAAAATCTGTTTCAACACATGCTGTGTAATACATATACAGAGAAAAATCTGTTTCAACACCATACATAAAAAAATCTGTTTCAACACCATACATGTACAAATCTATATACAACACCATACTGTGTATATATTTATACCTGTGTAATAAAAATAAAAAATCTATATATATACATACTGTCTAAACACATGTAACATACACATACAAAAATCTGTTTGAACGACGAAGGAGGATCGGCGTCGCGGAGAGGACGATCGGCGTCGAGGAGGAGGATCGGCGTTGAGGACGACTCTCGGCATCCTAGACGCAGATCGGAATGAGGCAATGACGGAGATCGGGGTGAGGTAGTGAGGTCGGAAGGAGGGAGATCGGAGGGAGGGAGGGAGATCGGCGTGAGGCAGTGATGAAGATCGGAGGAAAGGAGGGAGATCGGAGGGAGGAGAGGCTTAGAGAGAGAGAGAAAGAGAGAGAGAGATGAGAGACAGACAGACAAAAATGAGTCTGAGTCTATCCAGAGGTCCTAAACATATAATATAATATATATATTATAATAACCCTAACCCTAAACATATAATATATATATATTATAATAATTATACGGAGGGGTCAGTCGGGGATCAGTCAAGGCGGGGCCGGGCCGGGGCTGGGGTTGGGAAATCTATCCCCGTCCTCGGCTCGAAAATCATTGGGGATCAGATTTTTAATACCATCTCCGGCCCTATAGGGATAAATTTCAGGGAAAAACCGTTCCAATCGGGGTTAGGGGATCGGGTCCCCATCGGGCCGGGTTTAAATTGCCATCTCTAATCATGATATGATTTTTATAAACATTATGTGCTCTTATTCTGTTTATTAAGCTAGCATTACTACGTGATGCACGCAAACAAGTATAGACTAAAATTGCAAGAATTGGAACAATTCAATATCAGGTTTGTTTGTAAAAATGGTTTGAATTTGCCATCTCAAATGGGCTTAAAGGATGTGAATTTGCCACCAAATATAGCGGGTTTAAAACATAATTTTCCACTTAACAAAGTGGGCTTAAAAAAACGTACATTCGTTGAATCGTTCCAATTCAAACAACAAGTCTTCATCCACAGGCATTCAAGTAGTTTAGCATTTAAGCACCTAGCCTCATGTCAAGTATGCTAAATATGGCAACATTCACATTCATGCAAGTATGTTAAAGCATTTAAAAACTTACCTAATACTCCAAGCCAAGATAAGACAGTTAGAAAAAATGCATGATTCCTAACTATACAAGATGCCTAATGCAACACATGCAATATGCAATTAATAGTCTTCGCTACTGAAATGGCATATGGATCGATGTACATAACATGCGATTTAACAAGTATTCAACGAAGTATTAAAATGACAATGCAATTTGAATGATGTATTGAGCCTCGGTGCATGCAATACAAATGAATGGATGCAAGCATGCGATATGCTAATAAAAAATATGACCCTAATCTAACCATCAAAAGCGATTAAATAAAACGGAGAAAGACGTGGGGTTGGAAAACATGCACACACACACACACACACACACACACTTATTACAACATTATGCCCACGCGAAGGAGGGTCCGAATGAATAAGGGCTAACTAGCTATGCTAACTAAGCTAATTAACTAATGTATTACAACACTTGAAATGAAAACTAACTAACTATCTAAGCTAATTAATGAATTAACTAGGCTAAGCTAATTAAATATTACAACATCAACTAATTAGCTTCAACTAATTTTGACTAATTAAATATTACAACACAATTTGCTATGCTATTGAAATAATTAAGTAGCAACGCATTGGATATGGATATCAAGGAAGATGGATGGAGGTTGCATGTGCATCGCCTGAAAGCTGCTCTGTCTACCCCAGACTGCCTCTGTTTCTATCCGAGATCAAACTCACCGACCTCAAGGTTCCCTGGACTTTACTGTCCACTGGTGTCAAGAATTAAGTTTCATGCTTTCCAAGCTGCTTGAAATCGTACCTCCTAGCCGAGGTTTTGGTTCCATTAATTCGTAAACTCCAAGAGCTTTGTAACTGCTCCACTCACACTCTCTAGTGAGTTCCCGATTTCCAGTCATCTATTTGACTTCGACGATTTTCATATCGACGTTCATTTCACTTTGTAGGTTCGTAAACTTTTTACTTGCTATTAAGCTTCAATCTTTCATAACTCTTCTGAATCTGTTTACTTGCCATTTGTTGCCTTCTATTTTCGTCTGTCTTCAAGTTTTGAATTTGTTTGAATGCCTGGTACTGTTCTTGTCATATCCGCTTTCTGTTGCTAGTATCATGTCTGGTTCATTATTCTTTGAATTTTGTCATCTTCTTGACTTCTGTTTTTTCATTCAATCCTCTGGTTTTTTCTCTTTCTATCTCTTTTGCTTAAATCTGTCATTTGTTCCAAGCATTCAAGCTTCTGCAACTGTCTTCGTTTCTCTCCTCCGGTGAAGCTTTACGTCATTCTGTCATTGTCGTCAGACTTTGGCAATTCTCGTTCCGGCTTCCCTCTTTCTGGTAAGCCACTGTTCCTCCTGGTTTTATTTCTTGTTGCTTTCCAAGAAGCTCTGCTTCATTGTTAATCACCATTGCTTGTCTTACCCGTTATTTCCAAATCATCTTCTTGAATACACACTGTTCACACATCTGTTGATATCTACCACTGTCCTTGGCTTGACATACTTGTGTAATCTTTTTGTCTTGATTTCTTGATAGCTTGATCATCATTCTTGATTACGAATTACATTCATGTTTCTGTTTTCTGTGTCTTTTTCCAAATTCTTGCTTTCAATCCTTGCTTTCAAAACGCCGAGGTGCCAATCGCCAAGAAGAGCTTTGATCAAACTCTTCAGGAGGTTGATGCTGAGCTCGTGGTTGAGAAGGCTGCTGAGAAGTTCTTTCCAACTGTTGTTTCTGTTTTCTGTGTCTTTTCCCAGATTCTTGCTTTCAATCCTTGCTTTCAAAACTTCGAGGTGCCAATCGCCAAGAAGAGCTTTGATCAAACTCTTCAGGAGGTTGATGCTGAGCTCGTGGCTGAGAAGGCTACTGAGAAGTTCTTTCCAACTGTCTTCTGGAGGTAAGACACAACCTACCGCTGATACCGAGTAGTTTGCTTCCTTCTTGAAATTGATGCCGAGGTAGCGGTAAAGAAGCTCCTCCAACTGACTGCCGAGGCTGAGCCATTGTCGTCCGTCGAAGCAGATTAGTTCGACGTTCTTGCTTTCAGTCCCTAGTTCTTTAAGGTCTTCATTTTTGTACTTGTCAACCTTCTCAGCTCTTAACAAGCTAGTTGGTCATTTCGGTTGATATTTCAACAAGTGTTAACATATACTGTAAATTTTTCTCAAGTTATAACAATGATCTACTTGTAAATTGCTACAAATTTCAACAAGTGGTAGACTTCATAATCTTTGGTTAACTCATTTTGTAATTTTGCTCAAAAATTTCAACAAGTGTTAACATTCCTTGCTCTTTAATTATCATTCCTTCCCACTGCACCTTCTCCCTGCCCCCTAATGTGAACGTTAGGATCACATTAGGGAAGTGGGCTTCGTGCTGTAGTCACAGACCTGATGTGTTCTTCTTTCACCAATGTATTAAAACTTTTGGTATTTAATTCATCCCCTTTAGACCCTCTTTCTTTTGGCCTTTGCAAACTATCATCGCTGTTTCCTGAAGCATTTATTCCTTTCACAATTCTGGTCACCACTTCTGGCGTGTACTTTAGTGGTTCTAATCAAAACGACGTTTGACTCTGGCGAATCTTTTGCCGACACTTAACTTTGTGCACTCTTTAACTTGTAAATTCGCTCAGAATTTCAACAAGTGTTAAACATCATTTCGGTTTAACTTCGGTTAAGTATCATCTCAGTTTAACTTCAGTTAAACATCACCGCAGTTTAACTTCGGTTAAACATCATTTCGGCTTAACTTTGGTTAAGCATTATCTCAGTTTTTGAAGTTTTTCCTTTTTTTGTCGTTTGTGCTCTTGTACCTTTTTGTTCTTTAGATAATGTAAATTCTGCATATGGCCGATGTGCCTCCTTGTTCTTCAATGTCTAATTCAACTTTCCTTCTCTGAATGAAGCGCTCTTCATCGCCCTCCTAGACGAGGATTTTCTTCAGTGTCTCTTCACTCTTTTTGGCTGGCTTCTTGCCGACATCATCTAGGACCTCCATGTCCTCGTCTTCAATCTCTGTTTTCCCTGGTTCCCGAATGTTGCAGGTAGTTTTCATTGCTGCCATGGAGCAATTCTTTGCCTGCAGTTGGTCTCCTCTGACTTCTTCAATCTCATGTACTGTGGGGAACCGCAATAGTTAATGCAACGTTGAAGGAACTGCCCCCATTGTATGCAACCATGGCCTTCCTAAGATGATGTTGTAAGGTGAAGGCGTGTCAATCACCATGAATTCTGCCTTGATCTTCTTCTAACTGCTCTTGCATGATTCTATACTTAGAATATTTTGCATACCTTTCATACTTTGCCTCCTTTGTGCAATCTTCTCGGGGTTACATACCTCGGGTATAATAGCTACAAAACTTTTACTTCGGCAAGATACTGACCTGCAAACTTTTTATAAATTCTAACAAGTGTGGAACATATACTACTCAATGTTAACTTTTGCAAACTTTTTCTCAAGTTTCAACAAGTGTTTAAACGGTGATCTCGGTCTAGCCTACTTATAAATTGCTGCAAATTTCAACAAGTGTTAACATATACTGTAAATTTTTCTCAAGTTATAACAATGATCTACTTGTAAATTGCTACAAATTTCAACAAGTGTTTAAACAATATACTTAGCCTTTACCTCAACCTGTAAATTGCTGCAAATTTCAACAGATGATCACATGTTGGCTCAACATTACCTTGTAAATTGCTATAAATTTCAACAAGTGTTAAGCATCTTCTTTGGTTGGACCAACCTGTAGATTGCTATAAGTGTGCAAACTATAACCTCGATTTCATTTCGACTTGTAAATTGCTACAAATTTCAACAAGTGAAGAGAGCCAGTAATCTCAGCTTAAGTTCAACTTGTAAATTGCTACTTTGACTTGTAAATTACTACAAATTTCAACAAGTGAAGAGAACCAGTAATTTCGGCTTAACTTCAACTTGTAAATTGCTACAAATTCCAACAAGTGAAGATAAGGAATCAGCTTAACTCCAACTTGTAAATTGCTACAAATTTCAACAAGTGAAGATAAAGAATCAGCTTAATTCCAACTTGTAAATTGCTACAAATTTCAACAAGTGAATTAAGGAATCATTTCAGCTTAACTTCAACTTGTAAATTGCTACAAATTTCAACAAGTGAAGGTAAGGAACCATCTCAGCTTAACTTCAACTTGTAAATTGTTACAAATTTCAACAAGTGAAGGTAAGGAACCATCTCAGTTTAATTTCAACTAAGCATCATCTTGGCTTAATTTCGGTTAAGCATCGTCTCGGTTTCACTTCGGTTAAAATCATCTGGGCTTAACTTCGGTTAAGCATCATCTCGGCTTAACTTCGGGTAAGCATCGTCTGGGCTTAACTTCGGTTAAGCATCATCTCGGCTTAACTTCGGTTAAGCATCATCTTGGTTTAACCAACTTGTAAATTGCTACAAATTTCAACAAGTGGTAAACGCATTCTTCTTCTCTACGCCCCCAGTGTGAACTTAAAATCCACTTGGGTTCTCATCATATATGTAGCTTTGACCTTGTCGCCGAGGTTGTCGGCCTTGGTTTCTCTATTGATCTTACTTGGCTCCAACCTGAGTTTGATTTTTGGCCTCGCATCGGCGAGCCGTTTCTCTTTTCTTGTTCCGACGCCTTTGTTCTCGGCATGTCTTCCTCGGCCTTAGTGTACTTCTCAATTCTGGCCAACTTTAGTCTGATCTTGTGTGTTTCTTTTTTATCTTCTGGGATTTGAGATCTGCTCATTGTGCTCTTCTCTTCTCGGACTCAGGTGCCGAGATCTTATCTTCTGGAATCTTGGATCTGCTCACTCAGGTTGAGCTCTTCTTTTCTCGGACCTACTCATCTAGGCTGAGATCATGTCTTCTGGGATCTGGGATCCGGGATCCGGGATTTGCTTACTTAGGTTAAACTCTTCTATACTTGAATGTTATCTCCTTGGGAGCGCTCATGCCCCCTGTCTTTGCATCCCTTCTGGAAGGGTCTTCGTTCCTCTGCAGGTATCTATCCTTCCATACCTGGAGGTCATCTTCGTTGTAGTATCCTCTTCGATCTGTTGTCTTTGGTGTGCCACCTTCCTGGCCGGCGTCTTTCACTCCGTGACTCTGGTCACGAGTTTCTGTGCTGCGATCGTCCCCTTCAATGTCGAGATCGATAGGTCTCTCACTCCCAGTAGGAGCATTGTCTCTAATCTGATCTTTCTGTCCGTCATTGGCCATCTATTCTTCTTTCTTTCCCACAGACGACGCCAAATTGTGTGGGTGATTTTCTGACCACACTGCCCGCTTAGTAACCAGCTGGAGAGCACTGGCAGAATAGATGGCACTTGACGGACCTGCAACAGAAATATAAGAATCCCGCGGTGGTTTCGACCACCCGGGGGCATTCCGACGATCAAGTCAGTATATCTCTTAAAGATAAATCAAGTACTAAACTCACAAGCTTGAGTATCAAAAGCATACCTTAGACCCATGGGGGTGCCTCTCTTTTATAGCCAATACAATCATAGTCCCAAAAGGAGCCTGGCCCTAATGGACTTAGGATTACTGCTAATCTGGGACTCCCAGTGGGATTAGGATAAACTCTCTAAGAGTCTTATCTTTACCCAAACTGAAATCTTCTCCCAATCTAGGACTCTTGTCCATATCCAAGTTGAGTTCCCTCTTCATTCTAGGACTCTTGTCCCTTATCCGCTTATCTCGGTTTCTGATATCTTCGGAGATAACCTCGGCCTTGCCGAGATCACCTCGGCATCACGACTAGGACACGTGGCACCTCGGCTGACACGTCGGCGTCACCTTGCCACGTGTTGGTACTCGGAAAATATATCCCCACAATCCCATTTTATCTAATCTAATCTAATAAAGAGAATCTAATAACATGGACGAACCTTGTTTGTACCAAGATACAACGTCATCTTATTATCTATTTCTTGCTATATTGAGAATGGGTTACAATTATGGATTTGAGTAAAGATGTAAAAAATAAATAAAATAAAAAAAGAAGAAGGAGAAGAAGGAGGAGGTGAAATGTAAATGAAAATGTGAAAGTAATTTTTTTTTTCCAAGATTTTTTTTTTTTTTAGATAGACTTTTTCGAAGAAAAAAGGAGAGGGAGATATTAAGCTGAAGCTGAAATAAGCTGTAATTAAGCTCTGCCAAACAGGCACTTTATATTATATAACTCTATAACACTCCTTCCTCCTTATATCACTAGCTCAACAGATGAGAAACATGATGACATGAGTTTCATTTATTAGACAAAAATAAAATACTTAATTTTACTATTAAATTATTTTACATCTAAATATTACATATCATTTCATATATAAATAATATAGGGAATTTTTTTTTTAAAGATTTATGATATTTAAGATTTTATAAGATAAAGAATTATAATATTTTCATAATAGTTACAGTATCAATACTTTCATAGAGAAAATTGATTCAGAGAAAATTTTGCCCGAACTTAGAGAAATTGTTCAATCTCTGTGATCAATATCAGAAGAAATTTTCTCTGTGAAAATTGAAATTTCTTTGAAATCGGGACTAAATTTTCTCAAGTCTAGCAAATTTCTCTGAGTCCGAATTTTTCAAAGTAAACAATGTTAAGAGGGACCTTAGCTTAAAAAAAAAATTGAAATTCCTCCTATCTACACAAAAGTTAGAGAGGGATGTTTTACTATTTTTCCAATAGTACAATTAAAAAAAAGATAGATGATGATTAAATGTTTTGACATCAATATAAATATATTATATATATACATTATCAAAAATAATATCATAATATCGTTATTATGAAAGTGATCAAACATAATTTGGTCAAGATTATAGTTTTTTTCATTCTCATACATATTCATATCGTTGTCAGCTATCAATTAATCCTATTATCTATGCCAAATAGAAACCACACTGAATAATTCATTCCCTTGTGATTGTATGCATCACTTGATGAGCGATGAAACGATTGAGCAAATGGATATTGGTGGTGTTTGGTGTAGCTGTTTAAAACAGATATAGATTAAGCTTAACAGATTAATAGATTATGACTTTTAATCAGAAGCTGTTAATCTGTTTGGTATGCTTTGGATTTTAGATTTTAAGTTGCTGAGTAAAGTGTTTGTTAAAATAAGCTGTGAAGTAGCTTTTTCAATTAATTTTTATTTTTTATTATTCCACTATTTGTCTACATTTTTCATAAAAATAATAATAGATTATTTAATAGTCCATTTGAGTCTTTTTCTATTTTAAAAAAAATAAAAAATAAAAAAATCTAAAGAGTATAACCGTGAATTAACATGTCCACAGCAGAAGCTGAATAATCAGAAGCCAAGGGGCTGAGCCAAGCTCTCCAGAATCAGCTTTTTTTTGACTTAAAATAAGTTGCTTAGAATCAGAAGCTGTTTGAAAATAGTTTAACCAAACAAGTCCAAAAATAATTTTTAAAAGTCTAGAAAGCCATAAGTTGGCTTAAAAAAGCTGCAACCAAGAACACCCCATTGGGATGGACCATTCCGTGTGCGTGGGGAGATATATATTCACTGATACCCTGTCTATTTTTTTAAATTTTTTTTTTATTTTAAAAATTTTTTATTGATCGAGACAATGAGATCTATATATTTGTATTAGTAATTGATAAAACAATATTAATAATAAATAATAAAATAAACACAACCCCAATATTATAGTTTTGTATTACCTCACATATCCAATATTAATATTTAATGCAGTTCAAAAAATAAAATATTAACATTAATCAAATCCAAGATATCACAACGATGGCCTCAAGCATATCCACCAAACAACCCTTTTCCACTCCCATTGGTTTTTTTTTGTCCCCTATCCCCTCACAACCTGTGTTTGGGAATTGGCTGATTTTAGAAGAAACAAAAACAAAATAAAAAAAACCACCCTCTCAACGTCTTAAATTATCTGTTTGCATAACAATAAAATAAAAACTGGAGAAATATATATATTTTTTAATTCATTTTCTTGTTGAAGAGATAGAAAAGAGTTAATACTTAATAGTTAGGAGTAATTTTTTTTTAAAGGTCCCCTAGTAATTAAGATTTTACACATAAAGGACACTCATATTTTTAATAATGTCTAAGGCCCCTCAAGTTGATGCCAGAGAAAAATTGGTCCAGAGAATTTCCTCTTCAGAGAAAATTCTGGAAATTTCTCTGGACTTCGGAATTTCTTTGAATTTCTCTGACTTCGGAATATTTTTAAAACAAATTTCCTGACTTCCGGAAATGTGTTTTTAAACCAAATTTCTCTGACTTCGGAATTTATCTCCAGAGAAATTCTGAATTTATCTCCAGAACTGATATTGATATTTATGGCAGGGTGGGAAAATACAAAGGCTAAATGCTTGTATGATGATGGGGAGAATCAAGTACACAAGGACAAAGCAATTGCAGATTCGTCCACCCAAATTTCTCTGTACTTTGAAATTTCTCTGGATAATCTAAGCACAATGGGAGTTTGTTTACTCGGCTGGGACGACTATGAAGAAAAATCCAGAGTTTCGAGAAAAGAAATATCGGATTTTCTGGGAACTCAAGTCCCATGAGGAGCTTTAAGTAAGCATACAGATGATTCTTTATTCGTATTCAAGATGTTGACTGGTTTCAAGAACACTTCACAGAATTTCTGATTCCGTGAACTTCAATTGTCCTATTTCTCGTGAACTCAAAGCTTCTACACCTGCCTAGGGCGTGCTTTTTGTGAAACATAAATTGTTCGAGAAAATGGAAGATAATGAAAATGGGCCGTGGTGTGGGTTGAGCCCAACAACGAATGCTCCACCAAGGTCGACGACGATGGCGACATCTATCCCTACTGGGATCAGAACCATCATACCCTTTTACTCTCTCGATCCAGGACTCCACCTTCCACCTCACCTGGTCCACGCAATGCTCATAAGACGACACAAGCCTTTCATGGCTTCTGCCCGTCCCCCTCCATGACGTCGACTTTGGCGAGCGTGCCACCCGCACCTGGATTAAAGGCGCTCCCTCCGCAGCCCATGGCACGGTCCAACTCAAGAATATGCTTCCGCGATGAAGAAACGAAGTTTAGACAGACAGAAAAAAAAAAAAGAAAAAAAAAAAAAGGATTGACTTGAGAGAGTTAATTTCTCTATGATATATTGGTGTGGAAGTTGATGGGACCTTAGACATCACAATATAATATTATGGATCTCTTCCATTACTAAAATTGGAAGAGGAACCTTGGACTAATTTTCCCTAAATGTTATCTAAATTTTATCTTCTACTTAAAAAGTGGTTTCTATTTTGTTTTGTTACTCTGTAGTTATAAATTTCTCTAACCTTTCATTTTTTTTTTAAAAAAAGCAAAAATAATTCTACTAATTTGTCTCCTCATTCTCTAATAAATTATTGGATAATTATAAATACACTCATTAAGATTTACTTAAAATATGAATTACTCCGTAAGGTTTTTAAAAATTACATTTCGTCGCTATTTTTTTTATCATAACAAATAACTCCATTTATTAATAAAATCAAGTTACTTAACAATTTTATAATGTTATAAATTTATTTCAATTAATAATTCAAGTACTATTTATTCCTGTATAGAAGAGTAGTTAGGAATTTCATTTTTTCATTAATTCTGTTAAATAAAAAAATTCTGACAAAAAAGCGTATTTGTAATTTTTTAAATGACAGAAAATAATCTTATTAAGCAAACTTTAGAGGGCCATTTATAATTTATCCTAAATTATTTTAAAACAAAAAGAAAAGAATACCAATTCTTCTCTCATTCTTTTTCTTTTTTTTTTTCTTTTTTCACTTCATTTAAAGAACGTACGGTTTAGAATGCTGCATCTTTCCCCTGGCCATTCTCTCTGATACACATCAATTTTTATTTAGAAACAGGTGGGAGTAATGGATGTAATGGATGGGTGTCAGTGAACTTGCATGTATTAAAGGGGTGTCAAGTAAGAACCTTCCTAAGGGATTCATTACGCTCAAATTTAGAAACAAAGCATCAGAAAAGCGTTGAAAGAGAGAGAGAGAGAGGGAAGTGGTGGACAAGTGACCGCACACCACCAATCATTGCCCCGCCGTGCGTAGGGATGGGCAAATTTCAACCCGGCCCGACGGGGACCCGACCCCCCGTCCCCGTTAGAAACGGTTTTTTCCCTCCAAAAAATACCCGGGGGCCGGATGTAATTTAAACAAATCCCCGTGATATTCGGGCCGGGGACGTGATATATATTTCATCCGGACCCCGCCCGGCCCGACCCCGCCCCCCGCCCCGCCCCCAGCCCCGGTTATCCCGATTTATATTATAGTTTTATATATATTATATAATATTATGTTTGGTTGGTTTGATTACAGGGCTATAAATAATAATAAATTATATATTATATATATTATATATATCTTCATTGTTTACAGATTATATATATCTTATTGTTTAAAGATCAACAAAAGACTACAACCTCTCTCTCACACTCTCTCTCAACACGACTCTCTCTCTTCTCTCTCTCGTCTCTCTCTTCTCACATCTTTCTTCTTCTCACCTCAACCTCCTCACTCTTCGATCGTCCTTCTCTCTCTCTCTCTTTCTTCCCTCTGCGACAACGTTGCTCTTCCGACGCCTCTACTCCTTCGTCGACTCGATCTGCCGACGCCCGTTGCCGTCTGCGTGGCCCGTCGTCCCTCCGTAGCTTCTTCACCGCTGCAATTTGCTCGATCTGCTCGATCTGGCAGATTTGCCACTGCGCGTTGGCATCTCTCTCTCAGCATCTGTCTTATTCTAATCAATTTTTTTTTTTTTTTTTTTGTGTAAGTTGATCTATTCTCTATTGTTAATAATCTGTTGATGTTGAGATGTTGTTGATTTTTTTTTTTTTTTTTTTTTTTTTTTTTATGTTGTGGATGTTGTATTGAGCCCAAATATTCTGTGATGTTGTTTTTTTGGCCGGGATTTTCGGGGGTCGGGGAAAACCCGATCCCCGTTAGGGGGCGGGGGTGCGGGGTGGTAGTTGGTTCCCCGTCGGGGACGGGGACGGGGACGGGGGGAAGTTCTGCCAATCGGGATCTGGGGACGGGGAGGGTGATCCGGCCCCGCCCCGCCCCGTTGCATTCTAGCCGTGCGAGATCCAAACGCAATTCCTAGATTCCAGACCGTCACAAATGATTCCCTTCTCACTAACACCCATTTCCATCATATGCTACCAATTGTTATCAAG